>JAJPUD010000040.1:398251-411068 GCA_023553655.1 Myrmecobius fasciatus | reverse complement strand
ACACACACACACATATAAATCCAGTAAACTTGAATAAAGACTTTTGGTCAAATGAGTGCCTTAAGGGAGTCAGGGATTCTAGCATTCATACCAAAAACCTAAAAAGCATATCAGGCCAAATGAGGATAAATAAACACAGTGAGAAAGCATAGTAAGTGATTTTATCTACCCCAAACATGCACAAACTGTCAACCAGAAGTCTATAAGTACTGGGAAAAGGGCTACCACCAGCAAAACAAGTACTACATCAAGAAAAAGCAAGACTATAGCTTTCCAATTTTGCCAGATACATACATAGCCTTTCAGTTCTCTGAATCCAGAGATCAGAAGAGCAGAATATTCCTTGAAATATCCACAGTGGGGACCTTAAAGGTGACATGTGGCAGCAAACTATGTGGTTTTGGTAATACTCTGACCTGGGATCCCTCCATTCCCAAGGCCAGGAGTTCAGTGTCTAGCTCTCTGTACTGAGATGTCATTGAAGATCCTGTAGATACAGAATTCTCAACCTCAAAGTTTTGGAAGACCTAATACGAGACAGTAGAAGTCAATGTAGGAACCTGGTTAGCCAAATGACCAAGTCCAAACAGCCAAAAGGAGACAGAAATCCAAATTCAGATTGAAAAGGTGAGTAAAAGTAAGAAGATACTAAGAATTAAGTATTTATACTAGGAAACAGATAACTTCACAACTATTATAAATAGAAATGCAGAAGGGGAAAAAGATTTTTGACAAATAATGGGCACCTACATAAAGTAATAGATAAAATAAAATTTTGGAAGAAAAACAATTAGAGTATATATACCTTGGACAGCGTAATGGCCTCCCTCGAAATTAGAATGAACCAAAAAGAAGTCATTGGTCCTTAAGACAGCATTTGGGGTTTTCTTGGCAAAGATAGTAGAATGATTTGTCATTGCCT
Source organism: Myrmecobius fasciatus (assembly GCA_023553655.1). Lineage (NCBI taxonomy): Eukaryota > Metazoa > Chordata > Mammalia > Dasyuromorphia > Myrmecobiidae > Myrmecobius > Myrmecobius fasciatus. The sequence goes on along the minus strand of JAJPUD010000040.1, from coordinate 410,146 downwards.
TCTCCAGTTCATTTTATAGATGGGGCATCATGGCAAACAGGATTAAGTGACTTGTTCAGAGTCCTATAGCAAGTAAATGTCTGAGGCAGATTTGAATTCAGGAAAACGAGTCTTTATGTCTCCAGAACTAGCACTCTATCAACTGGACCACATAGCTTGCCCCTTATAGCACTACATAAGTGCTGGCTATCATTGCAGTTAGGCTCCTTGACAGAGCACAAGATTGAGAGAAGGAAATCAGTGATGAAAATGATTATATTCAGCAATATGGACTTCTACAATATAATAATTGGTAGCTTGGCAAAAAAGTTTAAATCCTTATTCCTGCTCTCAAGGAACTTACAATTTAGTTGGGGAAGGGGAATCAGCCATATACACATAAGAGAAGAGGAAGCAAATCAAGGAAGAAAATAAATAAATACAACAGGAGATCAGGGAAAGAGAAAAAATCACTTTCCACAGTAGCCCACATATATTGTCTTATTTTTGAAGATGATTCGCCTACCCATTCACTATGATCTCTTTTTCTATTTGTGGTGATGGATTTGTACTGATCCACACATGTTCTTTCATCTCTCTCTCCCTGCCCCCTTTTGACCAAGGATATGCATTTGTAAGGTGGCTGTCCAGAGCTTAGGTTTCAGTCTTTGGCCACAATGAAGTGAAGTTAACAGGCCCATGTGGGGATTGAGCCCATGACCTTCGTCTCATTAGCTTCCTGGGCTAACCAAGGGAACTAGCCTGCCACAAAACCTTAATACCTCCATGGAAAACTACACTAGCAATACAGAGGTTGCTACTCTGAGGAAGCTGTATATCCATTTTTAGTCATTAGGAGAGAAGATCTAAGAGAAATTTCAAAACAGCTATTGATCTCACCGTTAAAATACACAAAAGCATATACGTAATGTATTTCTCTGCATCTAAAAGTTTTATAATTAGTGAACTAGACTGAGTGATAAAATCATCCACTAGAAACTGTTCAGTGACCAAGATTTTAAAGATCTATTGGGATATTCCTGGTTTAATTCAGTCTCACAAACATTTATGCAGTATCTACAATATACTTTGTATAGTGCTCCACGCTAAGGGAGACATGGAGTTGACTAAGTTTTGTCCCTTCTCCGAAGGATCATGTACTTAACATCTGTTTTGTTTAGATGGTTTTTATCTGTAATTACTTAAAACTCACAAAATTTAAATCTTACAGTGGCCATAGAGGATATCCCCTCTTGCTCTCTCATCATAAAAGTGAGCCAACTAAGGTCAGAAAAAATGGAATGTCTTTCCAAACAAAACTCACAAAGCTTGTGAACAATAGCATCTTTAGAGCCCAGATATCTGAATTTTAAGTGACTTTTTCCTGCTGGATTGTGTAACTTGGATACTGGTAACAATGTTTTTTGGTTGCCAAATTTTGAATTAAAACCCAAAATATGAATTAAGAAATAGTCATTATTGCTAGTTATATTCAGGAGTCTTAACCTAAGATCCATGAACCTCTTTAAAATAATCATTTAATTAATGTCCTTTATAATTCTATGTATTTTATTTTGTGAATTTAAAAACATTATTCTGAGAGAAAGTTCATAGGTTCCACCCATGACTTTGGGGTTCATGTTGCACAAAATGGTGAAATACCCCTTGATTAGATATATTTTCTCTTGGAAGAAGGAGGAGAAGAATAAGCCAGTGAGATTCTAGAAGTTTAACAAGGATGTTTATTATTGTTGGTTTTAATTTCTATGCAAGGATGTGTTAATAATTACAAGAGATTTTTTTCTAATGTGGCCAACATAGCCTCCAGATTCATCACCTGCCAGACAAACTTCTAGTTTAAAGCCCCTCTTAAATTAGAAAAGCTAGTCTGTTCACTGTTATCATCTGTTGTTGGTCTATCCCAGCTTGGTGGAGCCTGCAAGAGCTCTGGAATATCCAAAATCACATCCATACCAAGAAGAGCCAATGTAGTAGACTCTTGTGGAGGATCTCTATAATGATAATAATAATAAGTGACAGCCTATTGTATATTACTTTCATGATTTTCTTTTATTTTGATTTGCTTTGGGAGAAAGAATGGTGCAAAGAAAAAAGAATGATGCTTATTGTCAGGAGATTGTGTGTGATTTTGGGCGCCATGGGCCTCAGCTGAACTGAAAATTAAACTAGATAACTATTAAGTCATTTCCAGCTGTTTCTCATACTATCTGAGGAGAGGAAAATTATTCTTATTATACCTAAACACTTTGTTGTATTATTGTCAAATAACTGATCATGTAGTCAACATTCTGCCAAATAAGTAGAATTTATAGTGAAGCAAGCTATATTTCAATATAAGAAAAGAATCTCTTGAGAATATATGGAGGTGACATCCTCCTGACATACTGCATTCTCTGTCATGAGGTGTATTCAAAAAGAAACTGGCTGACCCCTTATCAGGGATGCCATATAGAATTATCTCTGGGGTGTTGAACTTCGGCGGTTAGTCATTTTTTTGTCATGTCCAAATCTATGTGACCTCATTTGGGGTGTTCTTGGCAAAGATACTAAGTTTGCCATTTCCTTCTTTAGCTCATTTTACAGATAAGGAAACTGAGGCAAACAGAGTTTAGTGACTTGTCCAGGATCATACCAGCTTAAATGTCTGAGATCAGATTTGAAATCATAATTTCCTGATTGCAGGCCTCCACTCTACCACTGTGCTACTTAGCACTGGATCAAACATTTTCTTTCAAACTCTAAGGCTTTAAAGCAGGGGTGGGGAACATCCAGCCTGTGAGCCATAAGAGACTTGCAAAATCCTTTGTTCTGGCCCTGCCCAGGCAATCATAGGCAATGTTTTATATGAATGACAAATGATGCTATAAATATCCAAATGGCCCTTGGCAGGAAAAAAAAAAGGTGCCCCACTCTTGCATTAAAGTGACTAATTAAAGTGAAATTTCTAAATTTCAATATTTATTAACTAAAAAGAACTTTCTAGGTTACTATTACTATTGGGAGAATGTATAAATAAAATAGTTGAGGGGTAATAGGACACAGTGAATAAAAGTCCAATCTGGGAATCAAGTCCTGCTTCTGACAAAATAAGAGATGTGTGGTCATGGGAAATTCATTTATTCTTCCAGTACGTTTTCTATAAATGAAGAAGGAAAAATACCAAAAGAGAAAAGATTCAGTAAAATTGAAAAAGTATATTGAAAAAGTACCATGAAAAAATATTCAGTGTCTCATATGCCACAAAAGAATAGATTGGAGTATTTTCTCATATTTTGGCTCTGCTTGCTTCACTCTCTATCAATTCATTTGCTTTTCCATATTTCCCCATAATCATAATTTTTTGCCATAATAATATTTCATTTTCATTATTTCATCATTTATTTGAGTATTCCTCAATTGAATATCATATTTATTTCAAATTATTTGATACCATAAAAATATTGCTATATTTTTAATTTATATTTCATGTATGTATACATACATACACTATATATGTATATGCACATATGTATGTATGTATGTGTGTATATAGTTACAGTTTCTTCTTTCTTATCAATAACCTTCTAGGAGCATATGTCTAGCAGTTGAATCTCTGGGTCAAAGGGTATTTTAATCACTTTATTTGCAAAATTATTAATTGATTCAAGTGATTGCATTGATTCATAACTCCATCACCTGTGTACTAGTGTACCTTTTATCCCCCCACCCCATCATTAGCTACTGTTATTGTTTATCTTATTTGCCAATTTCCATGGCCCTCTTTACAAAAAGAAAGGAAAACAGAATTACTAGATTGGAGAGTTTGGTTCAAATGCTGTCTCTGACACATACTGCCTTTGTGATCATTGATACCTCATTTAACCTTTCAGTGTTCTGGGAAACTATGCAAAATTGTAAGATGTAGAAAAGTTTCTTAGTACAGTTCTCTTTACACAGTTTCATCCCCTATCTTATCTACTATCAGTTGCCCATGGTTGAGCAATGGCAATAAATTATAAATGAAATGATAGTTAAAATTAATTTATAGATTCAATACAATACCAAACTACCAAAGGATTAATAGAATAAGACAATATAATTTAGGATGAAATAAAAGCTAAATAGTCTAAAAAGAATTATTAAATAGAAGTGGGAAAGAAGGGAACTTAGCAGTTCTAGGTAGCAAAGTCTTTTGCAAGACAGAAATCTAATAATCAAATACTATTTTGTATTGGTTAAACACCAATAGCAATATAATATTTTGATAAAAATAATACCAATAATTTAAGCACAATCACAATTTGATAAAAATTATTGAGAAAACTGGCAAATGGTCTGGTATATACAAGATTTAGAATAACATCTCATATATCACAATTTTCAAATGAGTTAATACGTGACCATACGATATAATCAAAAAGAGAAGGAGGAAATATTTTACACAACTTTGTCTAAGTGGACAGTTCTTGACTAAGTAAAGGATAGAAATTATAAGAAAACAAAATAGACAGTTTTTATTACACAAAATTGAAATGTATTACACAAATAAAATGAATGCAATTAGAATTAGTAGAGAAATAAACCAGGAAGATATTTGTAGCAAATTTCTCTGAAAAATGTCCAGTATCTAAGATATATAGGTAATTGATATAAGCATATAAAAGGTATAAGCATAGCTGTTCCTCTTTAGGTAAATGGTTAAAGGATATGAACAAGTCAAAAGAAGAAATGAAAGTTATTAAACATATGAAAAATATTCCAGTATTCTAATAATAAAGAAAATACAAATTCAAACACACAAAAGCTTCCAAGTTGTTACAATATGATGAAATAATGTGAAATACATGACAAAGGTAGAATGTTTAGCACAGTATCTGGCACAAAAGAGATGATATATAAATGCTTATTCCCCTACTTCCTCCCCGTCCAATATCCCTCAGATTGTTGAAAGTGCTCCTCATAAGGAATTGTTGGAGGAAATTTGGGTAGACAGTGATATCAATATACTGTGAGTAGAGCTATGAATTTGTTTAGTCATTTAAAAAAAAGTCATTTGGAATTATATCTCCAAAGTCACTACACTGATAGATTGAATACTGTGAAATGACCAGAAACTGAAGGAAAGAATTCATATTAGCAAAAATATTTAGAGCAGAACTTTTTGTTTTAGGAAAAAATTGAAAACAAAATGAATAGCCACTATTTTATATTTTATCAATGGTCTATTATAGTGCCATAAGAAATGATGAAGAATGGAAATAATTCTGAGAAATCTGGGAAACCCTTTTTGAATTAATGCAGAGGCAAGTGAGCAGAAAAAAGAACAATTTATGTGATGCCTATAATAATTGAAAGGAAAACAACTTTGAAAAACTTATGATGAAGCATGCTACCAACCTCTTCAAAAACAGGTAATAGACTGTAGGGTTACAAGGAGATAGGCATTTGGAGACAAGATCAATATATGAAGTTGTTTTGCTCTACTATACTTATCACAAAGAAATGCTTTTAATTTTTTGTAGGGGGAGATGTAGAAAGGATGAGAGGAAATGGTATGGAAAAAAGAAAGGAAAGAACATCAGTGAAATATTAAAAATTACAAAAAAGGGAGCAGAAGAAGATTCAGAAGGAGCTGATCAGGGAAGTGTTGATATCCTCATGTTAAAATATATGCATATAAAAATTCAAACTGTATACAGTAGACACAGCTTCATATACAAACATCTTTTGCTATTCTTTATATGTGAAAGATCTCAATTTGTTGATTATTTATCAAGCTCATAAAATTACTTTTTTAAAAGAGAATAATGAGCAGTGGACAGGCAACTAACTTGGGAGTTCAAATCTCTTTTCTGTTGGCATATTATCTCTAAAACCTTGGGCAAGTTATATAACTGCTACTTGTATCAGTTTCTTCATTTGTAATGTTAGAGGGTTAGGCTTCATTGTTTCTAAAGTCCCTTTCAGATCTCAATGAATAACCTATGACCTATGAATTTCTGAAGAAAAATATTTAAAAATAGGCAAAAAATTAGATTGCCTTAAATATCTTTTTAAATTTGCTTTTAGAGACTATTTAAAATATATTTATATGATAGAACTCCATTTCATTTGATAACTTTCATAGCAAAGAAGTAAAATCCCTAACATGATAACTTTTAGTAAAGGTTTGTGACAAAAGATAACACCATTTTGAGATTTTTAGTTGAAGATAGGAGGAAAAGAGAAAGAAAACATCAAAATGCTATACTATGTGGTGGTAGTGATAAGGGTTAAATATGTAATTATTTTAGCAAAGCTCCAATTTTTTAATAAGCTAAGCTAAAAGCTTTGTTATACTTCAAAACATTGTAAGAAGGAGGACTCCTGGGTCCCTGACTCTTTAGAGGGAATTGACTAACCCACTATCATACTTAGCTCTATAATAAGTTAATTACTTAGGGCTTCTGTGGTTATATGCAGGACACAATAATTTGGGGGGAGGGAGTTGTTTGTATTATAACATTTATTAAAGCAAGAAGTTGCCCAAGTAAAAATAATGGCCAGTACAAAAAGAGAAAGGGTAAAAATGTTAGAACATATGTAATTTTAATTTTCAATTGTATAAACTTATTTTTAAACCAAGGACAATTTACATTTACTTTTTTACATCACATCTATGATTTTTTTTTTAGCAGAGATAAATGTATCTTATTAATATCATTAAATGAAAGCATATGGTCTATGAAACAACAGTTATTTTTTGAGTATGGTCTATGCTAGGTACTATGAAATAGAAAATAAAAATAAGATGTATATTCTTGCCATAGGAATTTGGGTAAACAAATGTTGTAAAATAGTGAATAGGACAATCAAGACAATATCTCTTATTTCCATTCCTCTTTTTCTCTATAGATACAGCTCTAATTCTAACTTTATTATCTTTAACTTATCTTTATAAACAGTTTTATGGTTTGATGCAGTAGACACTAGGATAATTATACATGAATCACAGTACTGAAATTCATCTGGTTAGGTCAATATTACTAGATTAGAAGTCAAAAAAACTGGGTGTAGCTCTGAATCTTCACCTGATTGTCTTTGGATTTTTAAATTCCCTACCTTTCTGAGACTTAGTTTCCTCATCTGAAAAAATGAGGTATTCAAGAAAAATTATCTCCACAGTGCTTTCCAGTTCTTTCATTTATAATTCTATAACTCTGTTCTTTTGTAACTGTGGTGATAACACTCATTACAAGGCTGAGCTTACACAAAGGTAAAATATCCAAGTCTAGGTGTTGTGGTATAATTTGCATTATGCAAGGAAGGATTTCTTCCCCTTCTTCAAATCTTCTGTCAATTCATATACTGTATTATCTCACTGTTTCTTTTAAAACAACAATAACAACAACACTTCTAGGAAGGGATATTAAACTAATTCATATTTTGGCATATAGCAGAACAGCTTTCCTTCTTATAATAGAGTGGAGAAAGGTAATGTCTGGACAATAGAAGGAGTTAATGGGGGAAAGCAGCATAAAGGGAAATTATGTTCTATTTCATGATTTCATGTTATCATGTTGTTTCATATCAAATGGACAGGGATGACCTACTATGTGATACAGGCATATTTGGGTGGGAACAGGTTTGAGTGTTTCACTTATTCAACATAAAAACACACCAATTTGTGCAGAATGGTGTCCAAATCTATTTTAATTATATATATATACACATACACACACACATATCTCCAAATTATGGTGAGTGTTAAAGCTTGGCCCTTGAAAAAGAAGGATCTGCGGGGCAGCTAGGTGGCCCGGTGGTTAGAGCACCAGCCCTGAAGTCAGGAGGACCTGAGTTCAAATATGGCCTCAGACACTTAACATTCCCTAGCTGTGTGACCCTGGGCAAGTCACTTAACCCCAATTGCCTCAGCAAAAAGCAAAAAAAAAAAAAAAAGAAAAAGAAGGATCTGTTAACAGATGAAAATAATGTCTGTTAAAACTGTTTTAAATATTCATAATACAATTCAGATATATGTTATGCCTTAAATTTTATTATTACTATTATAACTAAAATAGGTGATTTTTAGGAGATTGATGTAAAAGAATCCTCTGGATTTTGGTCAAAGTGCAGTCTACAAAGATATATTTAATTTTTTTTTTGATTTTCATGATCACATATACTCATTTAAAAACGGGACATATGTTAACTTTACAAAGCAGTTAAGTCTTGTGCCCTGAGGACTTTACTCTGCCCTCTTGGGACTTAACATATTTAAAGTTATTCACAACTGGATTTCAGTAGACCTCTCCAAGTTTATTGTACATTATTCTCTTCTATGCATGATATTTGTAGCTAAACTGGACTTTTAGTTGCTCTCCACAGTGTCCCATCTCCCCTAGGGTATGCTGAAATCAATCTTAACTGGCTTCTGAGAGCCAATTGTTAAATTTTCTGTGTGTGTTTATACCTTATACCTTATACTTTATATTTTTATATACCTTAAAACTGGCAACTACTACAACTACTACAGACCAGGTTTTGTTTTATTTAATTTTTGTCTTGAATTAAGAATGGGCTAATAATGAAGCATATGTAAAAGCATATGTATTTTTTTTCCTAGAGAGCCTGGTTCCTAAACATTTATCAGCACAACTTTTCTTTGTGTCCTTGGAAAGATTGTGCCCCATTTCTGCACTGTATCTCTCCTCATCTTTACCTCTTAGAATGTCCAGTTTTCTTCAAAGATTGGCTCATGTGCCACATTTGCCTTGAACTAGAAATTGGAAAGCTTATAGTTGAATGGAGAGCCATAGAAAATAATGTTCTGTTACCTTCCATGCTAATCAAAGGATTTTCTTTCTTATCTCTGACCCTGACCCTCACCCCGTGAGAGATCACCTCCCATAGAAAGTAAACTTCTTGTGGACAGAGACTTTAATTTTTGTCTGGCTATCTTCAGTACCTAGGACAGCAGTGGTACAAGTAGGTGCTTAATAAATGCTTGTTGATGAATTAACTGGGGGGAAAAATGTTTGTTATGCTATTAAGCCAGATAGAAATATTTTCTAATATGACTTCAAACAATAACTTACATAAAATATTCCTTGAATTTCATTTAAACATAAAAGGCATTGTACTTGTAATAAAATAATTATCTACCAGGACTCCCTGCCCTTATTCTGCCCCCACTTTTGCACTCTCTCCTCTGCATGGATTAGATTAGTTCTCTCTTCTCCCATTCCCCTATCATTGTCCCACAAAAGACAACAAAAGTGTGTTACAAGGACCTGTCTGGTCCTAAGGGACTAATCCTGAAACTGCTTTTCTTGAAGCAACTTTCTGTTGTCTCTTAATTGAAGTAGCTCTTGACCTCCTCATTGCATAAAAAAACCCAACCTGCTAGGATAGGAGTAACAGCTCTTTTCACCTGAGTTATCCTCTCTCCCAGCTAAATATTGTAGGGCCCTTGTTGAATATTCTTTTTATGCTTTGACTTAGTAAACCTATTTTTGTTAAAGGAAGTCAGCATTTATTAGAGGCCCATTATATGTCTGGGAGCTATTATATGAGCCAGTGGATAGAGGGTTGGGTCTGAAGTTAGGAAGTCAGGAAGAATTAAAATTTGATCTCAGACACTTAACTAGCTATGTGACTCTGGGCAGATCCCTTGACCTTGTCTGCCCAAGTTTTCCCATCTATAAAGTGACCTGGAGAAGGAAATGACAAGGTATTTCACTATCTTTGCCAAGAAAATCTCCAAAAGGGGCCATGAAGAGACAGCACAACTGAAAACAGCTCAACAATAAGAACATAATTCTGGCACTGTTAGTTAAGCCCTAATAATACAAATCTAAACAAAATGACAGTTTTTGCCCTCAGAGACCTTACATTCCATTGGAGAAAGATAACACTGAAAATCAAGCTGAAGAGAATTTATGGAGAAAGAAATCTAGAGATTTAGATGCACAGCCTAGAGTGGAATGAACAACTGAACTGGGCTCTTTCCTAAAAATGTGATGGAGGGAGAAACTAAGCAATCAGAGGAAGAGACCTCAGGATAGAATGATTCTCCTAGACAAAAATAGGCTGTTAGATTCATTGTGGAGATGGAAGCCTGGAAAATCAGGAGCAGGGTTCTAAAAGTAATCAATGTCTGATTTCACTCCAAAATGCAACATATACAATATTGGACAGGTAGGCACCAAGTCTGAGCTGTCTGGATCTGATATGGGTGATGTAATTACAGACAAAATGAAGAGGTACCATAGACACTGGGAATGGTAAATATGAAATAGAGTGAAAGAGCATATGAAAGACAAGTTCCTTAGTGGAACTCACAATTTACCCAGTGGAAAGGAAATACCCCATGAGACTGGGGCATATACTAGCTGAAAGGCTAAGTCTCGAAAGGCACTCAGCACCCTAAAAGAGTTAGCTGTAAGGAAGAGAAGTGGGGTTGGGAAGCATAATGGAATTAGGAGAGATACTATATGGCATGGGGAAAGGAGATAGGGAAAGACATCACTGCCGTGGCAGACTGATCCAAAGGAAGGATGAAATCAAGGGATAGTCCAAAGGTAGATTTGATAGGGAAAATTTAAACTCAGAGACATGACTGGGATTAATGACAGGGCACAGCAAGGTGAAACTGCTCGAGATCTCTCAGAGGGTGGGTCTCAGGGGTTTGACATAACTTGGATTTCAGACTGGACCATCTCCCCAAAGGTAGGACCATAGAACTGAACTGATGTCTATCAGTTCTTTCTCTCTGCTTGCCTCAGGGATCAGTTCTTTAGTTTCTCTCTGTCCAACATACTATTCAAGACTTCATCAGATCCACTACAAATTTATGTTACATAATCTCAACTAAACTCTCTCTGCAGCAAAACAATCCTTTTTACTTCTTCACTCTTCCACTTACCATGACTCTTTTATAAACATTCCACTGAGAATCTTATCTCATATTTCACTAAAAAATTGAGGCCATTCACTAAGAGCTTTTTCTTTTCTCTTTTTCTTCTCACATATTGTCTTCTGTCACTATCTCTTTCTTAATTCTAAATGAGGAAACTGAGGAAGAAGTTACGTGGCTTCTCTGATTTTAAGTCTGAGACACAAGAGGTATTTCTTGATTTCTTATAATTCTGGCGCCTTTACTCTTTTGTTTATCTCAAATTTATCTTGTGTATAATTTGCTTGTTAATCATTGTTCACCTGTATTTCCTCCTTTAGACTGTTGGATTACTGAAAGTAGAAGCTATCTTTCTCCTTTCTTCACATTCCAAGAATTGAGTGTGATGTCTAGAACATAGTAGGTTCTTAATAAATGATTATTGAACAAGTAAAATTTACCTTCTCATCCAAGCCATTGTGACAAGAAAGAAATCATATATGACATCAGATTGAAAACATAAGTATTAACTCAATCACTGTAGCTTTATTTTCTATACTCTCTCTGTGATCCCTACAAAATGTAATGGGAATAAAATTGCTATCCTAACAGTTGGTCAGTGCTAATGATGAGAATGGAAATCACTTAAACATTGTAGCCTAGTAATTTGAAAACTGATTTAGCTGGGAGATCACAGAATTTTATTAACATCTGTACCTCCCAATTCAGCAACCAACTCTCCAGTTTCAGTCATTGCCTTACTCTAGGAAATTATTCCTAAAAAAGGTAGGCATTAGTCTTCTTCAATATTCTTTTCTAAGTATGTTATGATTTTGTTTAATTCATGGATTATTCAATATATTTGTGCAATGTCTGGTCATTTGTCTATTTTATGTTTGTCACTTTCCTGTTAGCTTATGTTTGCTCTGTCTTCAATGATATAAGTTTCTCAAGATTAAGAATTTATTCTTCCTTATTTTTTCTTTTCCTCCCTCTCTCCTCCCTCTCTTCCTCTCTCCCTCCTTCTCTCCCTCTTTTTT
>JAJPUD010000040.1:356406-398151 GCA_023553655.1 Myrmecobius fasciatus | reverse complement strand
CTTTCTTCCTTCCTTCCTTCCTTCCTTCCTTCCTTCCTTCCTTTCTTCCTTTCTTTCTTTCTTTTCCTCTCTTTCTTTCTTTCTTTTCCCCCTCTCTTTCTTTCATTCTTCTTTTCTCTTTCCTTCTCTCTCTTTCCTCTTCTCTTTTCCTCTCTTCCTCCCTCCCTTCCTCCCTCCTTCCTCTTTCTGTCTGTCTCTTATAATGGTATTGAAAAAAGATTTGTTGCTTGAAAAAATCAATGTAAAACTTGAAAGGGCAAGGATCATTAATTCCGTTTCTATGATGTCCAGCTATGGCCTATTACAAATAAATACTAAATCCATGTTTTGATGAAGAAGAGAGAGAGGGAGGCAGGGAGGAAGAGATGGAGAGAAGGAAGGAGAGCAAGAAAGAGAGTGAGAGCAAGAGAGAGAGAGAGAGAGAGAGAGAGAGAGAGAGAGAGAGAGAGAGAGAGAGAGGAAGAGGAGGAGGAAAGAAAAAGGAGAGGAGGAGGAGGAGAAGGAAGAGGAAGAAGAGGAGGAGGAACAAAGAAAAACACTAAAACATTAGTTAAACCCTTATTATGGGCTGGACACTGAGGTAAGCCTTGGGATACAATTGCAAGCAAGATGGTTCTTCCTATCAAGAAGCCCACATTCTAATGAAAGAAGACAATGTAGGAAGGATATCCAGAAAAGGAGACATATAGACATATCTGAGAAGTGATGAGTGCCTGATCTTGGACAAAATAAGACACAGATATTGTGATGTAAAAATATTCAGTTGCAAAGGTTGGTTGTGATTACGTAATCTTCATTCCATGAATAATTCAGACATCAGACTTCAACTCTGGAGAAGATTGCTGGGATATAGCTATTTCCCAAGTCTTGTTTTTTATTATTGAGACATAAGGAGCTACTGAAAATGCAGGGTCCCTGGGGCCTTGTTACAGGGGCCAGCCCTTCAATTCCATGGTAAACTCTAAAGAATATATCAGAAGAAACTCTGGAACAGGAGACCAAGAGTAGCTGGAAAGTTTTATTTTTGGTGGGGGAGGATGCCAACAATATACACAAATTACATGAATACAACCATATTTATTTAGGTCAGAGACATGAGCTAGGTTTTATTATCTCTGCATATTTTTTAATGTAGCCATGGGCTAGAAATCTCAATAGAAAAAAGTAAAAGAATAAGGACTTATATAAACGCAAGATATATATGGATAATTTCAGACAATTATAATCAGATAATTATATACATGATATCATAATATGAAATAATCATAATTTAAAGATAAGAAGTTATCTTATTAAGTTATCATAGACTCATACCAACTAATCAAAAGATAATCAGATGTCAAGGGAGGGGGGGAAAGTGTATGCTGTACGTTGCATATGCAATAAAAATACCCATAAGATATCTTAGGAGTAAAAATGAATTAATGCTCACTGCAAACACTAGGTTAAAGCATTAATTCATTGAATCTTATTCTATGCCCTTTAAATCAAACCAAAATTAAACCAAACCAAAGCAAAACAAAACAAAAGCTCTTTTAAACCAGAGGAAGGAGAGACTTCCAGCCATTTGTTTTGAATGAAAAGTTTTCTGTGTTGAATAAGTAATTGCATTAGTGGATTAGCTAGATCTTTACATTTCACTCTAGAAGTGGAAAAATAAATATAGCAAAGATATATTTTTCCATACTTCTAAATAATATTGTTTCATGAAAGCAAATAACATTCAACTTTAATAAAAGCATTCTCATAATCATGGGGGGAAAAGCAACTTATGGCCTTTTTTTTTTCTAGTATCTGATTCAATGAAATAAACCATTTTTCTACACTACTAACTTTTCTTTTCATGTACAGCACGGAAATAAAATCCTAGGTGAATATTTTCAAAAATATTGCTTCATTTACAATTTTGAATAATACTTTTCATAAGAAATCTTATGACAAAGGCAGCCCAAACAGGAAAAACAATAGGAAAGTTTATGACGTATAAAATGAATTCTTCAAAAGAATTTTGTTTCGAAATGCCAAGGGTTATAAGTCAAATATATGCAGCACATATTACTATTTATTACCTTGCATTGGCTGAAATTCATCTCTTCTGACAGCTCTGGGTAAATCATGTTACATATTTTTATAAAATATGAGTGCTGGTCTTTTTCTGAAGATACCACTTAGTGAGTGAACCCACTGCTATTGGCTGCATCCCAGTTGCTATAAGCTCCCTTAAGACTCTTACTTCTACATAGAACTATGGCAGTTGAATCAGAGAAGAAAGGGTATTTATAGAAAACATATGCAAAAGGTTGATGGCTCGTCCAGTATTTTAGTGCACAGACTGACAGCTAAATACAAATTGAGAAATGTAAGTTTCACTTTCGAGCAAATTTACTGGGTGAAAGCCTCATTTTTTCATTTCATTTGAATATGTTCACTGCTTCTCCGAATATGCAACTTTATAGTGAGCATATTTTTTATTCTTGAAGGCTCATTATTTTACAGTGAGGTTACTGAACCTAGACCACATAGTGCAGATTACACAGCATAGTATTAATCAAAATATACATGGCAAATGGGATTCCAAACAGTGCCAAATAGGCATCTGCTTTTAGCAGAGAACAAAAAAAAATGCATTTAACTCCTTTATTAAAAGGTATTATGGGCAATTTATTTTTAAACCATCTCTCTAACACCATTAACTAGCATGTAATTTAATGTACTCCCAAGCAACTTGACTTTTACATTTCCTTCAAAACATTAATTTGTGAAAGCAAGTTGATGTAAAAAAATGCCTTTGACCTCTAGGAGTGATTCGAGCCATTAAGAATAAATTAAATTATCTTTTGGATGTATGTAACTGTGACTTTTAGGGTTGCAAAATAACATATTTACAATTGTCATGTATAGTATAATATCACCAGGTAGGAAAATTAAAAAAAAAAGCTTGAGCTATTTTCTAATGATGGAATTGTTTTCTTTCTAACTAATGATGTCAGTTTCAGTCAGATTAACTGAAACATGAAGATAATCTCTGTATTCCTAGGCCTTGATAACCAAACAAATTAGAGAAATCCCTCAAGGATTATCTAGGATTGAAAGACTAGGAATATAGACAATATAGGATATATTCACCCAGAGACACTGGTGGATTTTTGCAGTCAGATATTTTTGCAGTAACTATTATGCTGAGCTTTTAAAATGAAAAAAAAAATAAACTTTCTGATCCTGCAAACCAACCAATTTGGACTGGGGAGTTGAAGGGTAACAAAGAACCAACAATACATAGAAATCACTGAATAAGTGATATTTGTTAATTGAGAATCAGTTGTGAATAATAACCTAAATGTTATATATGTCCATTTTCTACCCTGAAGTGTGATTTTTATTTTCTTTCTTGAAGCATCTAATTAAAGATTAGTTAATTCAAATCATTAACTTCACTGGAATAATTATATCCTTATTTCTATGAGGAAAAAAAGGTATAATTTAAAATATAAGCATAACTTGCTATAGTTAATATATATATATATATACATATATATATATATCTGATGTAGAAACATTAACTTTTTCCAGTTATCAATCAAACTGATTGAATTAAAATGAAACCTATTTTTGGAATGGTCATATTTTATATATAGATTGAGGGAATTCACAAACCCATTTCCTTTCAATGCTATGGAAGGATAAATAGAAGATATCCAAATGGAATCTTATTTATACCTACAGACAAATTGGTATATGGTTTAATTTTGGACAACATGAAATGTCCATTGTGAGCTTGCAGTTAACTGGCCTGTAGTATCTGATCTGAAATCTCCTAGATTTCACAAAACATAAATTTCTAATATAAAACAATAACCAACAACAAATCCAAATGTTTTGAATAATGTCTTTGTGAGGCATTTATGACATGTGTATGACCTTAGTGGGAACCAGTCTGAAAGATCAATTATGACTAGAATTCTAAATAACCATATATCAAGTAGGCAACAATAAGATATATTTTAAAGGGTTAGGGAGAATTTCCTTGAAGAAAAAGAACCATCCTCTTTGAGGAAAAGCATGTGTTTTCTTTCTAATTGTAAGTTTAAAATAAACTACAGGACCCCAGACTCAATTTCAAAGTCTGTGTGAGTGAGAGTTTATTGAAAGAGTGAAAGAGATTGAAGGACACAGTCTTCCATTCTCATGAGAAATGGCACTCTCTCCCCTTTCCCACAACCCCCAGTCCTTTAGAGAGTGCAGTTACAGAGACCAGAGGAAGCTTTTCAAAATTAGCCCTTTCCCTGTCCCCTCCCAGTCAGCCTTTAATTTGCTACAGAAGTGGTTCCTGGGATGCCCTAAGAACCCCCTTTCCTTCACCCCATTATGACTAGATTTGTGTCATTGCTCCCCCCCCTCCCCTGCCTCCTGCAGAGAAGATCCTATGTATGAACCTCATTAAACAAGTACAATAAAGAAAGAAAAGTCTTTCTCTTGGTTATTGACTCTGGCAGTTTAAATGAGTTCCTAGCCAAGACACCTTTATCAAAAATTTGGAGCAAAGTGAATTTCTTCTTAAATTTCATTGGTCACAGATACTTATTATTATCTTGCATCATCCTGAAGCTTACAAACATTCTATGGAAATTCAGTGTTTCAATATTTCTCATTGTCTGCACAAGGTTTCTGAAAAATTGAATTTTAACTGTTCTGTGGAAACTTAACTCTAATTGTCTCTCACAATATCTCTTGATATTTAGATTTCAAGTTGACTAAAAAAATTCCTCAGTGCAATGAAAGGAGAAAATAGAAAAAAACCAAAATGTAAAAAAAAAATCACACTCACTTTCCAAAAAATTTAAGTTATAAAATGAAAAGTTTACAAAAGCAAGCAATTGTTTGCTTTTGAATATTTGATCTTGATTGAATGTAAACTCTTGGAGGGGAAGGTTGTTTAATTTATGCCTTTAAATTCCTCAGCACCTAGCAATTTGCCTGGTGCTTTGTAGACACTTAATTAATCCTTGTTGATTGATTATCTGAATTCTCCTTAAAAATAACCCTACAAATATTCAAAAAAGAGCATCAGACTTAAAAATACACCATGGAGTGACAACTCTTTTGTCTTTTATAGCCTTTAAAGCCTATGCACCAATAAATATGGATGAGAAGTATTAACATAATTCTATCCCAAAAGTACCAGTGAGATTAAGTAGACTTATGACTGGAATATGGGAACAGAAGATTATGTCTTGTTGAAAAGGAGCATATCTGAAAGAAAAAGAATAAGTAAAATATTTATTAAGAAGGCTTACTTTTTTCTAAGTAGTGCTTGCTTCCTTCTTTCTTTTCCTAGTAACGCTATAGATCAACAAGTTTTTGTATTACATATCTATGAATCATGGAACACTATTATCTCAGGGGAAAAAAATCAAAGTTGTCAGTGGCTAAAAGGAAATGAAAAGATCTGTCAAAAACACTGGTAATCAGCACCATAATACCAATGTTGGTGTGTACCAACAATGACATTTAAGGTATTTTCAAGAATATATGCAAAATATATACCTGAAAAAAAGGTAGGCCAATCAAAAAGAAAAAATGAGGGAGAAAAGGTAGGTGACTCAGTACCACTAAAATATTAAAATATTCCATTAATTGAGCATATTAGATGGAATGTCAGTGAATGATTTTCAGAAAGATAGGAATAATAATTAAATAAATCATTCATGGTTTTGTAAACAGTTTAGAGGAAGAAGGCAAACATTTATTAGATGCTTACTATATGCCAGCCACTTTGCTAAATGCTTTACAAATATTATCTGGTTTGGTTCTTACAATAACCTTGAGATATAACTGTTAGTAATTCCCCCAATTACAGTGGAGGAAACTGAGGCAGATAATTTAAATGACTTGCTAAGGGTCATATAGCTAATAAATGTCTGAGACCAGATTTGAACTTGCCTTTCTGACTCCGAGTCCTGTGCTCTATCCACTGAGCTACCTAACTGCTCCTCATACCGGGAGAATATTGGTATTAAGAAGACAGACAGACTTTTAAATTAATGAGCAGCAGTACACATTGAGAGTACTACACAGTTTGCATACTGTGAGCCAACTCTTTTTCACTTCTTATTTGATTCCAAAACCATATGATTGTCCTCTGCACTGCCTGACATATATATTGATAGAGTATTTCCAACTCTATGACAACTGGGTAATTAATATTTTCATCCATTTTATTTTTTCAATGTGGATGACTAGGTTGATCTCTTTCTATATAGTCTACTGATTTCATCATACTATGATAGTATTTAACACAATTGAGTCACTTTTATGAATAGGATTAGGAGAATCCTTTTCTTTAGAATCCATGATGCACATGAACATCTTGTTGGATGCCCAGATTATGTCAATATGCTATGTATTATTTTCATTTTATTTTGTGACAATATCATAGAATCTTATATGATTTTAGTACATGTGGCCCTTATTTATGGAGAGATTGCAACTATGGAATTTTGTCTTAAAAAATCTAAAATTTTTCTGTACTCAACAAATAATAGACACAACAGCATTTTCTGTTATAGCCATATTTTTTTTTCAAATTTCTATAGAATCCCAATACTTGGGAAGCCTAAGTAGTGGTCCCAGTTGTGCTATTAACTAACTGTGAGACAAAAAGTAAGACACTTTAAACTCCCTAGGGATTATTTTTCCCATCTTCAGAATGAAGTTGAATGAAGGTGAGTACTAAAAGGTCCTTCTTAACCTTATAGGACTGTCATTTTACATCTCTTTCTTTTAAGAAAAAAAAAGTAGTTTTACTTGGAGGCTAGTGTTTGCATTAGAAAATTGGCAGAAAATTTTAAATTACTGATCAAGCTCTTTTAAATAATTAATGCCAGATATCCAAAGGAAAAGATAGGGTAGGAAAGCTTGTTATACAGTGAAAGTTTCAAATAGGCATTGGTGGGAACATAAGTGGGACAAGCATAGATAAGTTGTAAGTAGGTGCTTAATAATGCTTGAGTTATAATAAAATCTTGTTGAATTAGAGGCAGATAGATGATGTCTGACTGTGAGAGAACAGAGGAGATAGAAGTGATTGGAAATTGAATTTCTTAAAAAGACCTTTTCATAGGCAATAATTGACAGTAACTCATTTACAATCCATATTTCCTGAAACCACTAATTATAGAGTAAACAAACCTGAATTACTGATTATAGATGTTATTAAAAAAAAAGATAAACTTTTTTTTTTTGTAAAATGGCTTTACTAAAGAATTTCCAGAGAAAGATTATCATTGCATACATATCAGCCTACTATTTCTTGGACATTCCTTTTATCACTACTATGCCTTTTCAAAAGGTATGTTCTCTCCATCCTCTCAGGTCTTGAATGAATTTCTTCATTTTTCCCTTTTAGATTATCTTAGCTTTCTTCAAGGTATCAATTTCTGGGCAATTGGTGTTGTTGACAATAGAGATGAGGAGCCTATTTGCAGAGGGGTTGTTCTTTTGGATAATGGCCTGGTAGTTGAGGAGGCTTGTTGAGGGGTACCAGGGGTTGTTGGAGAAATGGACTTCCTCCAGTAGAGTGTGAGAAGAGTTGCTGGTCAATGTAGAGTTCATGTTTTAATTTTTCTGACACTGTGCTTCTTATCTTTTTCTCAGGTCACATTGTTGCTTTGTTCAAGTTGATTTCCCTAGAACTGTCAAATATGATTATTAAGTCACTGTTGGTTATTTTTGGAATATTATAGATAACTAATGTAAATACTCGAGTATTAGGAATGAACAAATGTTACCAGAATTTAAAAAAAGGAAGTGTGGGGGAGAAGAATGAAGTCTACAAACTGTGAATTTTACAATAATTCATGATAAAATTATATAGCATATGATTAAAAGAATAGTTAGTTAACATATTAAGAATGAAACTATGATCAAAAATAACTAATGTGACTTTATTAAAACCAGATCATACCAGATTAAATTAATTTCCTTTGTCAAACAGGAAGTTAAAGGAAAGCAATAGACATAATAATCAAAATACATAGAAAAATCAAACAAAGGGATATTATCTGGATAGATATGATGATGACAATAGATAATGGAGGGGAAAAAACAATTGCTGTCCAAATTTTCAAAAAAAGGAGGAAGGTGGATTATTCAGGCAATTAGTCCTGTTGTGTTTAATATTTTAAAAAATAACTTAAATGAAAACAAATTCACAGAATTAGAGTGTTAAATCTGGGAGAGACAAGATTTTGACTTGTGAGGTTGCCATCCCTCTCAAAAGAGAAGATTGGGGTTCTTAAAGAATATCTATCTACCCATCAGATTAAAAGAAACCTAGAACCTAGAGGCAGCTATGTTATGCAGTGGATAAAATAAGTTGGAGAAGGAAATGGCATACCTTTCCAGTATCTTTGCCAAGAAAACTCCAAATGAAGTAACTGAGAGTCAGACACAATTGAAAAGCAACTGAACTAAACAGAATTGTCCCTAAATAAAATAGAAGCTGGATTTTAAGTGGAAAAATAAAGGGATTTGCGGTGGAGGTGAAATTTGATTTATATCAAATGGATGAATGTTGGAAGGAATTGGAGGATTCAATGAGGATGTAATTACCTGTTTTCTAGGGATAGCTATAAAAGCTATTGGTTAAGAGAAAATTGAAATTTGATTGAATTTAAATCTTTTGCAGCATTGCTGTTTACTGCTTAAGACCTTAGGCTGGTCACTTTACCCGTCTAGATTAAGAGAATGATGCCTGAAAATAGGTTTTGGAGTAATTTAAAATATAGAAGCAATGATTTTTGGCCATTAATATATTTCACACCAAAAGGAAAGGTAAATATATGTGTGTGTGTGTATATATATATATATATATATTTCTTGGAGACTTATAAATCTAATAAAAATGGCTTTAAACTACAAAAGAAGGGGGAGGTAGGAAACTGTCTATATATATCCACAAATATAGGTATCATAGAAGTGAGTGTAATGTAGGAAAAATAGAAGTATATGTAAGGGTGAGATTGAAACCAGCCCACTCTATTTTGACTCTGATACCGTAGTTAGGTAAAACTACTTCTCAATCAATCAAATGAGTTTAGGCTAAGTTTAGAAAGTCTTCAAATGCTATTGGATGAAATGAAATGATTGTGTACAAGGAGAGTGTTTCAATAGGCTGGGAATTGATTATATATTCAAGGGTAATCCATATAAAAAGAATTTCAATGAAGGTATAATTTGGACTAGATGATCCTGAGTTTCTTTCTAACTCTGGTTGATTGAAATGGAAGAATATGTTCTTATTAAAGAATAACTGTCCAATAACTGTCCAAAAATTTGAACCCCTAAAGAATAAGGATTAATGAGATTTAAATTTACTATGATATGCATTTTAATAATATAACTTATTAGATAGAATTTAAGCAGAATGATTATGTATATGAGGTCATATACAAGGTCATACCCCCCCAACTAGGAGACAGAATCTTTGAGAAAGATTCCTAGCACTCCACAAGGGAATGACAAACTATTCCAGTGTCTTTGCCAAGAAAAACCTGTTAATAGTATTAAAATGATAAATTATGACACCAGAAGATGAGCTTCTCAGGTCAAAAGTTGTCCAATGTGCTGCCAGTGAAGACCAGAGGACAACTAAAGTAGTTCCAGTACTTATAAAGCAGCTGGACCAAAGCACAAAAAGGAAGCTCAATTGTGATATGTCTGGTGGTGGAAGGAAATATCTGGTGCTATAAAAATCAATATTCCTTAGAAACCTGGAATGTAAAGTCATTGAACCAAGGATAACTGAATGTGGTCAAATATGAAAAAGATTAAGCATCAACATTTTGAGAATCAATGAATTTAAATGATTGGGAAAAGGTAAATATACTTCAGTTGTTTATTACATATACCATTGTAGGAAAGAATATCTTAGAAAAAATAGAGTAGCCAATATTGTCAATCAAAGTAAGGAGAAAGCAGTACTAATCTTAAAAACAACAGAATGGTATCTGCTTGAATCCAAGGCAAACTGTTCACCATTACTATAATCCAAGTCTAAGTTTCGACCCCTGATTTTAACCATTGTTTCAACCTTTTTGGCAAAAGGCCAAAGTTGATCAGTTCTATGAAGACTTTCAACATCTAAAAATAACACCAAATATAAAGATGTCACAATCATCATCATGGAATGTTAAAGAAGACAAATCAAATAAGCAAGTTTGGTCTCGGAGTACAAAATGAAGTAAGGCAGAGGCTAACTCTGAAGTCTTGGCAAAATACTTGTTTTCAAAAACTCCAAAGGTAACGCTGCACATGGATGGCATTAGATGGTCAAAATCAAAATTAAACTGATTGTGTAATTTGCATTTATGATCTCATAAGTTTCTTATTGCAAAATTCAGACTTAAAGAAAGTAGGGAAAAATCACAAGACCACATAAAAATGACCTAAAAAGCATCCCTTATGAATATGAAGTGAAAGTGATGAATAGATTTAAGGGATTCTATCTGGTACATAAAGTACCTGAAGAATTTTGGACTGAATTTTATGATAATGTACAGGAGGGGGGCAGCTAGGTGGCACAGTGAATACAGCATCAGCCCTGAAGTCAGGAGGACCTGAGTTCAAATCTGGTCTCAGACACATAATACTTCTTAGCTGTGCAACCACGGGCAAGTCGCTTAGCCCCAATTGCCTCTGCAATAAATAAATAAACAAACAAACAAACAAACAAATAAATAAACAAACAAATAGATGAAAGATAATGTACAGGAGGTGCAACAAAAATAGAAAAATAAGAAAGCAAAATGGCTGTTTGAAGTAGCTTTACAAATAACTAGGGAAAGAAGCAAAGAGAAAAGTAAAAGAAAAGGAGGAAATACACCAACTGAAAGCAGAATTCTCGAGAATAACAAGGAGATGTAAGAAAGTTTTCTTAAATAATCAATGCAAGCAAATAGAAGAAAACAACAAACGAGGAAGAAAAGGGATCTCAAGAAAATTAGAGAATCCATGCAAAAATGGGCAAGATAAAAAATAAAAACTGTAGGGATTTAACAGAAGTAGAAGAGATAAAGAAGAGGTAGCAAGAATATATTGAAGAGAGTGTCTGAGGTGGTGTAATAAATAGAACACCAGCTGAGTTAGCAGTCATGAGAACTTGAGTTCAAAACCAACCTCACTTGGCACCTTGACACCTCCTAGTTATATGGTCCTGAAGTCCATTATTTTGAAAAATGGGGGAAAAGAATATATACAAGAATTATACTAGAAAGATCTTAATATCATCATCAACCACAATGGTGTGGTTACTCATCTATAGCCAGGACATTCTGGGGAATAAAGACAAGTAGTCTTAGGAGTCATTGCTAACAGTATGGCTAATGGAAGAACTGAAATGTGTGCTGAACTATTTAAAATTCTAAAGGATGATTCTTTTGAAGTGCTGCAATTGGGGCAGCTAGGTGACACAGTGGATAGAGCACCAGCCCTGAAGTCAGGAGGAGCTGAGTTCAAAATCTGGTCTCAGACACTTAATACTTCCTAGCTGTGTGACCCTGGGCAAATCACTTAACCCCAATTGCCTCAGCAAAAAAAAATACAAAAATAAAATAAAATAAAATAAATTGCTGCAATCAATGTGGCAATAAATCTGGAAAACAAAAGAGTGGTCATTGGATTGGAAAGTATGTGTCCATCCTAAAGAAAGGCAATGCCAAAAAATATCCAAATTACCCAAATAGTTACACTCATTAAGGTTATGTTTAAGATTCTTCAAGCTAGTCTTCAGCTATACATGTGAAATGATAATTACCAGAAACCTAGACTGGGTTTTGAAGATGCAGAGGGATTAGAAAACAGATTGACAATATTTGATGGATTATGGAGAAAACAAGGAATTCTAGGAAAAACAAACAAATAAATAAAAAAAAAATCTGCTTCTGCTTCAATTACTAAAAGCTTTGACTATGTGAATCACAACTAAAGGTGGCAAGTTGTCAAAGAGATAGGACAAGATCGTCTTACTTTTCTCCTAGAGGACCCATATTCAGGACAAGAAGCAACAGTTAGAACTTAACTTGGAACAATTGATAAATTTAAGATTGGAAAAGAAGTAGTACAGGACCATGCATTGTCATCTTATTTATAACATGCATAGTACATCATGTGAAATTCCAGGATGGATGAATCAAAAGCTGGATCACATAAAAATCAAAATTAATATTTCTGAGAAAAAAGCCAACAATCTCAGATATGGAGAAAATACCACTCTGATGGCAGAAAGTGAAGAGGAATTAAGAAGCCTCTTAATAAGAGTGAAAGAGGAGAGTATAAACACTTGGTAAAAAACCAAGCCAAACCAAAACCAAAAAACTAAGATCTTGTCAACTGGCTCCACCACTGCCTGGCAAATAGGGAGAGAAGAAATGGAAGCAATGTCAGACTGCATTCTAAGCTCAAAAATCACAATACGCAATGATTACAATTACGAAAGGTACATGCTTCTTGTGGGGAAAGCTATGGGAACTCTGAACAAAAAGAAGCATTAACCTTTCCAACAAAGATCCAGATAGTCAAAGGTATGGTTTTGCATTAGCAATATGTGGCTGTGAAAAATGGACGATAAGAAAATTGTGCATTGTACTTTGGAAATTATGCTTTCAAATTGTATACTTGTGAGAAAAGTACTTTGAACATCAAGGAAATCAAATCAATCAATATTTAAAGAAATTAATTTAGACTACTGAAAGGTCTAAATATTGAATTTGAAGATTAAATACTTTGATCACATAATGAGAAGATAGGAATCATTGGAAAAGGCTGATGTGAAAGATTGAAAGCAAAAGGAAAAGGACTTGGTAGAGACAGATAGATAGTGTCTTGCTTCCAAGACCAACCTCCAATATGAGCTTGGATAGATTTCACTAGATAGTGCAGGATAGAAGGATCTGATTCATGGATCAAGAAGAGTTAGATACAAATGAGCAACTGAACAATAACAACAAATGAATACATAGAGAGAAATCCAAAGTGACAGAGCTATCCGTCTTTCTTATACAAGTTATTTATACTCATAATATTTCTGGACAGAGAATAAAATTCCACATTGAAACCTAAATAGGAGGGCAAAGCTTCATGTAACAAGAGTTTTCTGATCTAATCTTTCCAGATCCAATCAAGTTCCATCTGTTCATCTTCCCTAGGCCTGAGAGGTCTCTTTTGTATAGCTAATGGCTTAATCCCCTTCTGACCATATTGCCCACATTGTTAGGCAGCAGGAACTAGCAATCCCTGTCCCATGTTCCACCACTCAATTAATCAATAAACATTTATTGACAACTATGGGCTACTCAAGTATTATGTTAGATACAAAATATCATTTGCTTTTATTGAGTGCTATTTACTTTATGGATATGGCAAGAATAAAGTACAAACATTTCATCTCAGAGTATCTCAGAGCCATACTTTTCCTTACTGGGAAAACCCTACAGGTATCTACATGGCTCAGTAATAGAGAGGGAGAGGGTACTTAGAATCAGGAAGATCTGAATTCAAATTAGATTCTTGCTAGCTATGTAACTCTGGGCAAGTCATTAAGCTCTCTGTCTCAGTTTCTTGATTTGTAAGATATAATAATATCACATACCTCCCACGATTATTATGAAGATAAAATTGTAAAATTCTTAGCATAGTGCCTGGCTATAAAAATATTAGGCATTATTATTATTATTTCATTATTATACCACCTTGTTCTCTGGGGCATAGATTCAGCACTGGTCCCACAAAGTTTATGTCCAGAGGAGAACTGATGAATCCTCTTCTCAACTTCCATTGGACTGGATCCAGAAAGGAAGTCTTCTGGTAGCTCCTTGCTCCTTGAGGGTCCCTGCAAAGTCTAGACTAGACTCTGACTCCTGGATTCCTGTGGCTTTTGAAATTACAATATCAGAGACTCCAAAGTCTTCTCATATAATGAAAAAGGATAAAAACAAAGGCATAGAAACATTTGGGTTCAGAAAGGAGAAAGTCCCAAGGCCTTTCCCCTCAGAGCAAGGCAGGACACTGTGAACAAAGGAGTGGAATCATCAAGCAAGACTTAGGAGGCAAACAGAAATCCATAGAGATTGCCTAAGTACTTTTGAATCTTTTTCTAAACTAATAAAAGGCTTTCCCATTCATCACTTAGTTAACAGACCAGAAACAATTACACAACATTTATCCATTCTCCAAAATATCTCCTAGGCACTTACATTACATACATGTCATCATAACTATTGTGCTTAAAAGCTCCTCAGCTTCTCCATTTGGAGAGATGATATTTGAAAACTTCTGGGCAGGGGCCAGACCCCCATTATGCTCTGCCCTCTCTTTGAAAAATTTGCAATCATTGGTTAAGAGGCAGAGGTGCACTTTGCTCATATGTCTATATTCTTAATCCAGAACAGTCCTCTGGAGTATCTGAGTTTTCTTTTGTGAGCTTCCCTATTTGAGAAAGGGGAGTCTCAAAATAGTGTGACAAATCTTATATAATCCCATCTACACTGGCAAAATCACATTTGTCTCTAAATAATAATAATAAAAAGTTATGCAGACTCAATAAACAAGGAATATTTCTCAAAGTTAACCAAATATTATTGCTTGCTCCAAAAGTATGTGTACCTTTTTCAATCCAAGAGCAAAAAAGAAAAGGCAAATAAAATTGACTTCCTAACCAGAAGGGAAAGAAAATCCGCTGCAGACTTCTTGAAAGAACTGAGGAGATTGGTTGACTAGAAGTCACCTCCTGGGTCTTGAGAGAAACCAGACTAACTTAGTTTGATGCCTACAAATTGACTCTGTGTCAAAGAAAGCTGGGTGTGCTTCATCCTCTCCATTTTTAACTAAGGGAGACTTATTCTCTTTCTCAAACACAGGTCCAATTCTAAGTGGTTTGGTAAGTAAAAAAAATCTATTTTATTTAGAATTTTTTAAAAAATGTGTTTATTTGGGATTTTCATACATTTTTAATTATACTATGTATGAATTAGGTCAACTTACTCTGCAAATTTTATAAAGCTTTTAATAAATTTTAATATGTTTGTTAAATGCTATGTTTCTTAATAGTTGTGACTAAAATAAATGAATATTTTAATACAATAAAATATTTAACTAAATTTTTGTCTATCATTTTACTTTCATAGAATGACATATAGACTCAAATGCAAATTATCAGCTGTGTAAGAGAATGGGTATATTGGTAAGAGAAACATATTTAATCTCTTCCATTATATTTTATAGATGCCAGCATATGTAAGTCATGTGGATCTATCTCTTTTTGTTTCATGAGCTATCAAACATAGACTATAGAAAATAAGTTGAATTACCCATATGAAGAACTGTAGTCTCTATAAGCAAGTTACATTTTGGCAATAAGTGAGTCTTACTGCTTGAATACTTCTTTCTAACTGGACATGATCATTGGAAAAAAAATTGTAAAAGAACAGACCAATGGCAAAGGACATGTGAATTTTCCCTGTAAATGACCTATATGGAAATTAATTATAGCTCATGACATCAGTATCAGAGGTCAAATTCAAGACCTTATTGCTAACTCAGGGAAAATTCTCTTTTCAATGACGTATGATATGACCTTCAACTTTTAGTAGTTATAGAGGGATGAAGGTCAACTATTCCTATATTCAGAAAATCCAAATGATATACATGACAAATGATAGAGTCTATTGTAACTGAATTCTGAGGGCATTTGTAGTAAAATATTGCCCTTTGGGTTGAAAGGTTTCTGACCTTGGGATAAAATGTCTGATGCTAATCATTATTTCTCAATTGAATTATTTCAAAGGATAGTCAATACTGTGTTTGTTATATTTTTATACTTACTCTTATTTCTAATGAATGGTATAGTCAGAAAATTCCAAGAATTAGAATCTTTCTATTGCTGTTGGGAATTTATCCAGCACAAGTGTATTTTAAAGAAGAAAGGGGATTTTTGTTTTGGGGTGGTTTTTGGCTATTTTTGATTCTTATTTTTTTAAATCTAAAACTTTTCTTTCACTCCACAATGAGTAAGAAAAAAATATTAAATTCCCAACTCTCATAGATTGCTTCAATATCTAAGAAAAAAAGATATAGTAAGCTTTCAACCATGATGACCAATATAGGGCTCATTTTTGAGAATTTTTCATATGCTTAATCATCAGTAGAAGGTGCTTTAGAAGTACTTAATCTGTCATCTATAAAATGTCTGATGTTGCTGAGCTGTGTAGTTTTGCCAAGTATGTTCTCCCTCCCCTTCTAAGTTGACATTTTCTCACTCTATTGTCTTCTTCCACAGCTATCTTCCAGCAGTCCAATTGCCAATTAACAAATGTTACTCAGACACCTTCTCATAACATACTAGATTGTTTTAAAGGCCATTGTCCCAATTCATTGGGCAGCCCATCCATTATACAGTGTTGGCCACACAGTGTTTTTTAAAAGCTTAATGTATCTTGAGTACCATGTATGCAGACATCTGCTGCCTACCTCAGGAAAGCCACTGTTTAAATTTCTAGGCAACAGAGTAGAATTATAGATGACCCTCTGATGAGGTCTTTTCACGAAACCAGAAATTTGAAGAAAGAAAGAATATTTCGCAAAATTATTTGACTTTTCTCTTTAATGTTTTAAAGGGAAGAGACAGGATGGCCAATGATATGACTGTATTCTTTAATCAATTTATTTTCCCAATTCCTCTTTCCTCTTTCCTGCCCTTATTTCCTGCCTTTACTCCAATACTTATTACCTTTTTAAACCTTGAATGAATACTTAGCTGCCTAAGGGACCAAGTCTTTGAAAAAGAAATCTGCCTTTTGCTGTACTTCATTCAGGACACAATATTTCTTCAATTTTCTTTTGGGAGAAACTTCTTTTGAACTCCTAGATTCTCCAAGATTTATGCTTGACTGCTTGATAGAACTGCTAGGTTCATCCCATTTCCCAGCTTTGAACTGGAAGTCTAGGGGGCATAAAAGCTTTGTGAGATTCTAATTACATGTAAAAATAATTTCAACCTTTTGTTAAGTTAAGTTATAATTGGAGAATAGCTAAATAAATTATGAAATATTCATGTAATGCTGGAGCCCTTAATCTGTAGTCCCTAGACCCCTTTGAATCCATGGATAGATTTCCATGGATCTGTGAACTTGGATAGGAATATGTCTATATCTATGTCTATCTGTATCTATATCTATATCTTTATTTTTTTTATTTTATTATTTTTTTTTGCTTTTTGCTGAGGCAATTGGGGTTAAGTGACTTGCCCAGGGTCACACAGCTAGGAAGTGTCTGAGAGCAGATTTGAACTCAGGTCCTCCTGACTTCAGGGCTGTTGCTCTAACCACTGCGCCACCTAGCTGCCCCTATATCTTTATTTTCACTAACTTTTGGATTCTTTTGTAATTCCTCTGTATTTTATGTGTTAAAAAACATTAGTCTGAGAAGGGGTCCATAGGCTTTACCAAATTGCTGGAGGGGTCCAGAATATCAATAAGATTAAAAATCTTTTTCATAATTGAGTATCAAAGATCTGTAAAAAACAAAAATCAAAAAAGACAGCAAAACACAATAAACATAAAAGGTATAACACCAGAACAAAGTGATATAGAGTAAAATCAACAAATCCAGATTTGACTACAACTATATATGAAATAGGAATGGGAGCTGGTCTTGTGGTTTCATTGGAATAGGAAACCTCTCTACAAATGTAAGTTGACCATTATTTAAAACTTAAAGTCTTTAAAATATTTTTAATATTTTATTTTTCTAATTACATGTAAAAATAATTTCAACTTTTTTTAAGTTGAGTTATAAATTCTCTCCCACCCTTCTTTCTCTCTCCCCTCATTGAGAAGGCAAATTTCACAAATTAAAACATAAAATCATAGACAGCATAACATATCACTTAGAGTAAGTGATTTGCACAGGGTCACAGAGTACGTGTTAGTTGGAGGAGTTGAGCCCAGGTTTACTGGCTTTAATGTTAGCTCTATCTTATCCATTCTATTTAAAAAAATTTTTTTTAACTTTTATTAAAGCTTTTTATTTACAGAACATATGAGTAATTTTTCTACATTGACCTTTGCAAAATTTTTTCCCTCCTTCCTCCACCCCCTCCCCTAAATGGCAAATAATCTAATAAATGTTAAATATGTTAAAATATATCATAAACCCAATATGTGCATACATATCTATACAGTTATCTTGCTGCACAAGAAAAATCACATCTAGAAAGAGAAACAAACAAACAAAAAAACAACCTAAGAAGGAAAACAAAATGCAAGCAAACAGCCACAGAAAGCATTAAAATGCTATCTTGTGGTCCACACTCAGTTCCTACAGGCCTCTCTCTGGATATATATGGCTTTCTTCATCACTGAACAATTGGAACTGGTTTGAATCACCTCATTGTTGAAGAGAGCCATGTCCATCAGAATTGATCATCGTATAGTCTTATTGTTGCCCTGTATAATGATCTCCTAATTCTGCTCAGTTCACTCAGCATCAGCTCATGTAGGTCTCTCCAGGCCTCTCTGAAATCATCCTGATGGTTGTTTCTTATGGAACAATAATATTCATGACATTCATATACCATAATTTATTCAGCCATTCTCCAATTGATGGGCATCCACTCAGTTTCCAGTTTCTTGCTAATACAAAAAGGGCTGCCACAAATATTTCTGCACATGTGGGGCCCTTTCTCTCCTTTAAGATCTCTTTGGGATATAGGCCCAGTAGAAACACTGCTGGGTCAAGGGGTTGCATTCTGTTTTTGATAGACAGATGATGGATAGATGGATGGATGGATGGATGGATATTCAGATAGATGAATAGATGGAAATATATAGATAGATAGATGTAGATAAATCATAACTAATTAATTGGATAGTTAGGTACTTAAAAGACGAAAGTAAACAGACTCCAAATGGCATCTAGATGGGCCTAGAAGAGACAGGACAAAAGTATTTTCTTTGCTCGTGGCCCTATTAATTCTTTTCCTAAATGTTCCAGAATAGTGGTGATTATAGAGAAAGTTTTATTCCTTACTTTGATTAGATTGTTTTATTGCTAGTTATCATGTTTATAATCTAAAAATAAATTAATGAAGATCAATGTGCATTCTGTGTAAATTGAGTGTAAAATTCAGTGTAAAATGAGAGAATCTTTGCTGCAGAAATTTTGCCAACCTTGACCTGGAAGCTGCCTAGAATTATACTTCATCTCTGGCTTAAGTTGGAGGGCATATCAATTTTCCTTGGATGAATGATTAATATAGCAGGGTGGACATACTTGTAAGCTGACAAGTGTTTTATAGTTTGCAAATTTCTTGTAGCTAATAAAACTTCCCCTACCATGGGAAGAATTAGATCACACTACTTTTCTGATGATGAATGCTCAAGTGGAAAACATTGAATACCACAAAATGACTTGCTCAAATATCAGTCAGTATCATTTTCTTATGACACATCTGAGATTGCATTATACACATGTGATACATGTGTGTCCCATGGTCTTGTGGTCATTCTTCCTCCTGCCCACCTCAAGGACTCTGGATTTAATGAGACTTGGAGCCTGAGAATCTGACTCTAAAGAAGTGAATTTCTTTTTGGCTTTTTCATTCCTCTACACAGAATAAAACTCCTGATAAATTTTAGTGAATTCCAGAATTCTTTTCAGTTCTATTTACAATTCAATTCAACTCATATCTAATATTTCTTCACCTATAGATAATTATATTCTTTTGTATTAAAGTACTAATTGTACAATATAGGCAGTGGATATAGGACAACTTTTTATTTTTTCTATCACAGAAACTACAAAATATAATGGTCTGAAAGAAGAGCATCACTAGATACAGAAAACAAAACAGTCAAATAGCTCGATAGATTCATTACATTCATTTCCCTGGTAGGGTAATCTCATTGCAAGGCTATTGAAAAGCTATATTTTATTCATTATAGCTTTGCTCTGCTGAAGCAACCCCTGGTAATTATCACAGGGAATTGTTAAGGTATAGATCTCTCAGTTCCTTATTGAATAGTTTTAATCTGCCAGGGATATGGTAATCCTTTTGGTAATATTCTTTAAAAAATGGTCTTGTGATGTAGAGAGCCATCTGTACCCAGAGAGAAGATTGTGGGGACTGAGTGTGGATCACAACATAGTATTTTTACTTTTTTGTTATTTGCTTGCATTTTGTTTTCTTTCTTATTTTTTCCTTTTTGATCTGATTTTTTCTTATGCAACATCATGATTATAGAAATATTTATAGAAGAATTGCACATAGGACTGGTTCAATATTAGGAAGACCATTAACATAATTGACTATATCAATAACCAAATGAAAAAAATCATATGATTATCTCAATAGATACAGCAAAAGCATTTGACAAAATACAACATCCATTCCTATTAAAAACATTAGAAAAAAAATAAAAATAAATAAAAATAAAAAAAACATTAGAGAGTATAGGAATAAATGGAGTTTTCCTTAAAAATGATCAATAACATCTATTTAAAGCTATCAGCAAGTACCAGATGTAATGAGGATAAATTAGAAGTATTCCCAATAAAATCAGCGGTGAAACAAGGTTGTCGACTATCACTATTACTATTCAATATTATATTAGAAATATTAGTTTTGTCAATAAGAGAAGAAAAAGATTAAAGATATTAGAATAGGTAAGGAGGAAAGCAAATTATCACTCTTTGCAGATGATATGATGATATACTTAGAGAATCCCAGAGAATCAACTGAAAAACTACTAGAAACAATCCACAACTTTAGCAAAATTGCAGGAAACAAGATAAATCCATATAAGTGATTCGCATTTCTTTTTCTATTACCAACAAAGTCCAGCGGCAAGAGATACAAAGAGAAATTCCATTAAAAATAAGTATCGATAATATAAATTATTTGGGAGTCTACCAGCCAAGGCAAAGTCAAGAACTATAAGAACAAAATTCCAAAGCACTTTCCACACAAATAAAGTTACATCTAATGTCTTGGAAAAATATCAAGTGCTCATGGGTAGGATGAGATAATATAATAAAAATGACTATTGTACCTAAATTAATCTACTTATTCAGTGCCATTACCAATCAAACTCCCAAGAAATTACTTCACAGATCTAGAAAAAATAATAACAAGGTTCATCTGGAAGAACAGACCCCAGCTTCTGGGATAAGAACTCACCATGCTCAAAGAGTTATCAAACTGTGCATACCCTTTGACCCAGCAGTGTTTCTATTGGGCCTATATCCCAAAGAAATCATAAAGGAAGGAAAGGGCCCCACATGTGCACAAATGTTTGTGGCAGCTATTTTTATAGTGGCAAGAAACTGGAAACTAAATGGATGCCCATCAATTGGAGAATGGCTGAATAAGTTATGATATATGAATATTATGGAATATTATTGTTCTATAAGAAATGATCAGGAGGATGATTTTAGAAAGGCCTGGAGAGACTTGCATGAACTCATGCTAAGAACCGGGAGATCAATCTACAGAGCAACAGCAAGATTTTATGATGATGAATTCTGATGGACATAGCTCTCGTCAACAATGAGGTGATTCTCTTCCAATTGTTCACTGAAGAAAGCCATATACACCCAGAGAGAGGGATGTGAAATGTGGATCACAACATAACACTTTCATGCTGTCTATTGATGTTTGCTTGCATTGTGTTTCCTTTATCTGACTTTTCTTTCTTGTAGATATGATTTTTCTTGCACAACAATGATAAGGCTGGAAATATGTACACATATATTTGATTTGTCAAGTATTTTAACAGAATTAACATGTAGTGAATATCCTGCCATCTAGGGGAGGGGTGGGGAGTAGGAGGGAAAAATTTGTAACAGAAAGCTTTGTAAGGGTTAATGTTGAAGAATTACCCATACATATGTTTTGCAAACAAAACAAAACAAAACAAAACAACAACAAAAAAACAATGAGGTGATTCAGATCAGTTACAATGGTCTTGTGTTGAAGAAAGCCCTCTGTACTTAGAGAGGACAGTGGGAAATGAATGTGGACCACAGCATAGTATTTCTGCTTTTTTGTTACTCTTTGCTTGCATTTTGCTTTCTTTCTCATTTTTTTCCCTTTTTGATCTGAATTTTCTTGTGCTGTATGATATTTGTGGAAATATATGTAGAGAAATTGCACATGTTTAACATATATTGGATCGTTTGCCAAATGGGAGGGCATGGGGGGAGGGAAGGAAAAAATTAGAACACAGAGTTTTGTAGGCATGAATGTTGAAAATTATCCATGTGTATATTTTGAAAATACAAAAAGTTTTAATTAAAAAATTTAATAAGAAAATAAAAATCTTTTAAAAAAAGAGAAAAATTGTTATAAAGGAAATCTTCTGGATGTCTGGTGACTGATTAAACTTATCAATTAATCAATCAATAATTATAAGTTACATTGTTGCCAAACATTGTGTTAAGTTCTGAGAACACAAAAAGAAGCAAAAGGAAGATTCTGTCCTTGAGTAGTGTATAATTTAATGGAGAGACAATATACACATAAATATATAGAGAGCAAGCTATTTACAAGATCAAAAGGGAATAATTAACATAGGGAAGTCAGTTAAATTTAGAAGGTTTGGGAAAGTCTTCATGTAAAAAAAATGGGATTTTATTTGGAACTTAAATGAAGTCAGGGAAGTCAGAAGACAGAATTGAAGAATTATATTCCAGGAATGTAAATAACTAGATAAAATGAATGGAGTCAAATCACGAATTGTTTGTGAAACAACACACAAGACCAGCATCACTTTATTGAGGAAAACATTTAA
Source organism: Myrmecobius fasciatus (assembly GCA_023553655.1). Lineage (NCBI taxonomy): Eukaryota > Metazoa > Chordata > Mammalia > Dasyuromorphia > Myrmecobiidae > Myrmecobius > Myrmecobius fasciatus. Next base: position 375,310 of record JAJPUD010000040.1, on the reverse strand, counting down.
AAGAGTATGATGTAAAAAGACAAGTGTGGGGTGGAGGGAGGAGGGAGAATAGTGCACTAAGTTATGAAGGGTTTTGAATGCCAAAAAGAACATTTTATATTTGCTCCTAAAATTGAATGGGAGTCCCTGGAGTTTGTTGAATACAAGCATGGTCAGATATATGCCTTAGGAAAATCATTTTGTGGTTGAATAGATTGGAGTAGGGAAAGACTTGAGGCAGGTAGTCCTACCAGAAGGTTATTGCAATAGTCTAATTGTGAAGTGATAAGGGCTTGCACCAGGGAACTGGTAGTGACATAGGAATATTTGAAGGAAATATTTGAGAGATGATGAGAAGGTGAAATTGAAGCCATTGGCAAGAGTTTGGATAGAAGAGGAAAGGAAATAGTGGGGAATCCAGAAGGATTTCTAGGGTCCAAACCTGAGTGACAAGGAATCCTTTTCAATAATAAGAAAGGTAGCAGGACACAGAGGTTGGGGAAATATAATGAGTTCCATTTTAGACATATTAAGCTTAAGATGGACATACAGTTTGATATACCTGAAAGACAGTTGGAGATGTGAGACTAGCAATCAGCAGAGAGATAGAGGCAGGATGGGCAGATTTGAGAGTCATCAGCCTAGAGAAGATAATTAAATCCATGAGATCTGATAAGACTATCAAAGGAAGTACTATAAAGGGAGAAGACTCAGAACAGAACTCTGAAGTTCACCTCTAATTTAAGGTCATGATTTGAATGAGGATCCAGCAAATGAGACATAAAAGGAGTTGCCAGATAATTATAGAAAAAAAACAGGAGACAGTGGTATCTCACAAACATTGAAAAAAGAGAATTATTAAGGAAGAGAGAGTGAAAAACAGTGTTAAAGGCTGCAGAAAGGTAAATGATGAAGACTGGGAAAAGAACATTGGATTTGTCAATTAAAAGATCATTCGTAATTTTGGAGAGAGCTGTTTTGGTGTAATTATAAGGCTGGAAGCTAGATTATAAGGGATTAAGAATAGAGGAAGAGGAGGAAAAGTGAAAATGCTAATCATAGATGACATTTTTTAAAGTAAAACCTCTTTTTTATTTTATAAGTATTTTATTTATCCAATTACATGTAAAGATGGTTTTCAACATTCATTTGAATTTCGTACAAATTTTTCTCCGTCTTCCCAGAACCCTTTTCTTCCCCAAGACAGCAAGCAATTTATTATAAGTTATACATGTACAACATTTGAAAGCATTTCTCTATTTTGTTTTATTGGGAAAGAAGAATCGGAACAAAAGGGAAAAGCTGTTAGAATAAAATCAAAAACAAAAAAAAGGTGAAAATAATATGCTTCTCTTCTTTCTCTGGATGCAGATGGCATGTTCCATTTCAAGTATATTGGAATTGTTTTGAATCACTGTGTTGATGAAAAGAGCTAAGATGACCATAATTGATCATCACACATGTTGCTATTACTGTATACAATGTTCTCCTGATTCTGTTCACTTCAGTCAGCATCAGATCATCTAAGTTTTTGCTAGATTTTGTGAAATCAGCCTGCTCATTATTTCTTCTAGAAAAGTTATATTCTATTACATTCATATATCATAACTTATTAAGCCATTCTCTAATTGATAGGCATACATTCAATTTCCAATTCCTTGCCACCACAAAATGGGCTGCTACAAACATTTTTGCACATGTGGTCCTTTTCCTTTTTTATGACCTTTTTGGGATATAGCTTTAGTAGTGGCATTGCTGGATTAAAGGGTATGCACAGTTTTATATCCCTTTGGTCATAATGCCAAATTACTCTTCAAAGTGGATAGATCATTTCACAACTCCACCAACATTGCATTAGTGTCCCAGTTTTCCCACATCTATTCCAGCATTTATCATTTTTCTGTTATCTTAGTCAATCTGAGAGGTGTGAGATGGTACTACAGAACTGTTTTTATTTCTCTAATTAATAGTGATTTAGGAAATTTTTTTATATGATTATAGATGGCTTTAATTTCTTTATCTGAAAATTGTCTGTTCACATCCTTTGGCCCTTTATCATTTGGGGAATAAATTGTATTCTTATAAAATTGACTCAATTCTTTATAGATGATTCAGGGCAGTTCCAATATTCTTGTGATGGAAAATGCCATCTGCATTGAGAAAAAGGACTGTCTGGACTAAATATGAATTGCAACTTTGTTTTTTCACCTTTTTGTTGTAGTTTGATTACTTTTCTCTCTCTTTTTTTTCTTTTTGATCTGACTTTTCTTGTGCAGCATGATAATGTGGAAATATGTATAGGAGAACTACACATGTTTAGCATATATTGGATTACTTATTGTCTAGGGGAGGGGATAGGGAAAAAAAAAAGGAGAAAATTTTGGACCAGATAGTTTTTCCAGGATGAATTTTGAAAACTATTTTTGCAACTATTTTGAAAATAAAAAGCTATTATTAAAAGAAAAATAAATGAAGCCTTTATCAGAAACACTGACTGTAAAAATTATTTCCCAGATTTTTGCTTCCTTTTTAATTTTGGATGCATTGGTTTTGTTTGTGCAAAACCTTTTAAATTTAAGGTAACCAAAATCATTCATTTTGAATTTAAAATTATTCTCTATTCCTTGTTTGTGCATAACTTTCTCCCTTCTCCAAAAATCTGACAGGTAAACTATCCTTTGCTCTCCTAAATTGCTTGTAGTATCACCCTTTATGTCTAAATTATGAACACATTTCAAGTTTATGTTCATATAGGATATGAGATGATCTGTGCCTAGTTTCTAATGTGCTATTTTCCAATTTTCCTAGCAATTTTTGACAAATAATGAGTTCTTATTCCAGAAGCTGGAATCTTTAGGTTTATCAAATAGTAGATTACTATAATCATTGACTATTTGTCTTATGTACCTTACCTATTCCACTGATCTATCACTCAGCACGAAATGGTTTTGATGACTGACACTTTATATTACAGTTTTAGATGTGGTACAGCTAGCCATTCTCCTTTGAATTTTTTCATTAATTCCATTAATATCTTTGACTTTTTGAATTTTATAATTATTTTTTCTAACTCTATAAATTAATTTTTGATAGTTTGATTGGTATGCCATTTAATAAGCAGACTAAATTAGTTTTTGTATTAGTTCAGCCTACCCAGGAGGAATTGGTATTTTTCCAATTGATTAGATAACTTTATTTCTGTGAAAAGTATTTTATAATTTCATATTGTTTTTAGATTTCTCTTGGCAGGTAGACTCCCACATATTTTATATCTTCTACAGTTATATTGAATGGATTCTTTTCTTTTTTTGCTTCTGGACTTTGTTGAAAATGTATAGAAATGATAATGAGATATATGGATTTATTTTATATCTTGCAACTTTGCTAAAGCTGTTAATTGTTTCTAGTACTTTTTTTTAAAGTTTATTCTCTAAGATTATCTAAGTATACCATAACATCACCTGCAAAGAATAATACTTTTGTTTCTTCGTTGCCTACTCTAATTCCTACAATTTCCTTTTCTTCTCCTATTGTTAAAACTAACATTTTTAGAACAATATTGAATAATACTGGTGATAATGGGCATCCTTTTTTTTTTACTCGTGGTCTTGTTGAGAATGCTTCTAGCCTGTCCCCATTACAAGTAATTCTTGCTGGTGGTTTTAGAAATATAATACCTATCATTTTAAGGAAAATTACATTTATTCCTATTCTCTCTAGTGTTTTTAATTGGAATAATAGGAATAGGTGCTTTCCAAAATATGACATTACAGGCCCACTGATCATTTAATGAAAAAGGTGCTAAATCCTAGATAATTCTCTTAATATGGCTCATTTATACTTGAATTATTTCTTTCTGGGACCTTGCAGTATTTTTTCCTAGATTTCATAATTCTGGAATTTAGCTACAATATTTCTTGGAGTTTTCCTTGTGGAATTTCTTTCAGAAGGTGATTAATGGATTCTTCTAATGACCATTTTGCCCTTTGGTTCTAAGATATTAAAATAGTTTTCTTTGATGATTTATTGAAATATGCTGTCCAGACTCTTTTTTGAAATTATTATTATTCCTGAAAGATAGTCCAGTACTTCTTAATTATGCTCTCCTGGATCTATTTTCTAGTTTGATTGTTTTTTCAATGAGGTATTTTACATTTTCTTTTATTTTTTTCATTCCTTTTAGTTTGTTGACTGATTTTTGATGTCCCATAGAGTCATTTGCTTCCATTTACTTTATTCGAGTTTTTAATTGTATGATTTTCTTCAGTTAGCTTTTGTATCACCTTTTCAATTTGGTTAATTCTACTTTTAAAGGTGCTGTTGTCTTCAGTCAATTTTTGTCTTTTCTTTTTCATGAAGTTGACTGTCACATGCCTCTCATTTCTTTTCCCATTTTTTCTACCTCTATTATTTGACTTTTAAAATCTTTTATGAGCTCTTCCACCTGAGACCTGTTTATAACTCCCTTTGAGGTTTTGCATGTAAGCATTTTGTGCTCCTCTGAATTGGTATCTTGATTTTATAATCATTGCCTCTTGATTTCCATGGCATCCTTCAAAATTCAGCTCAAATACTACCCTTTCATCTGCTCTATTTATTATACATGTGTATTTATTTCCATGCTATCTCTTCCTTACAGGACTAAGCATTCTCTTTCTTCTTCATAATATCTTACATTTAATGACATCTTTTCCCCCTCTATATTGCTAACTCTGGTTAGTCTGCTACACTCCTCTATGGATTTAACCTGTCAATCAATGGCATACCAAGACCTCTTGACTATTCTTTTAATGAATTCTCCAAATTCCTTTATGTAATAATAATAATAACCCTATTGCTCTCTCAACTCTGTTTCATATTTGCTATTCCTGGCACCTATTTTTTCTTTTATTTTGTCTGTAACCTCTTCTCTTAAATAAACATACATTTTGGCAAAAAGGGAAAAAAAAGTAAGATTCTTGAGGACAAAGATTCTGTTTTTACAATTTTATAATTTTTATTCATTATGTTAGAAGCTACAAAATAAGGAAATCAGAAGAGGCAGGGAACCCCTAAAGAAAGACAATGTAGGAAGCAGAGCCAAGATGTCAGAGTAAAGAAAAGAACTTCCCCAACTTCTTCTCCCAAAAGTACCGAATTCCTTTAAATAATGACTCTAAACAAATTTTAGAACATAAGAACACTCAAAAAATGGATTAGAGAATTTCCAGATAGAGACAATTTAGAGAGAGATGCAAAAGAAAATATAAAAAGCTAATAAGAAGAATGCCTTAAAAAGCAAAATTGGCCAATTGCGAAAGGAGGTACAAAAACTCACTGAGGAAAACAATTACTTAAAAAATTGAATCAAGCAAATGGAAGCTAATGACTTTATGAGAAATCAAGATATAATAAAGCAAAACAAAAAATGAAAAAAATAGAAAAAATGTGAAATATCTCATTGTCAAAAAAACTGAAAGGAAAATAGATACAGGAGAGATAATTTAAAAATTATTGGTCTACCTGAAAGTCACAATTAAAAAAAATCTAGACATCATCTTTCAAGAAATTATGAAGGAGAACTGCCCTGATATTCTAGAACCAGAGTGTAAAATAAAAATTGAAAGAATCTACCAATCATCTCCTGAAAGAGATCCCCAAATAAAAACTCCCAGGAATATGATAGTCGAATTCCAGAGAAAATGTTGCAAGTATCCCAAAAGAAACAATTCTAGTACAGTGGAGCCACAATCAGGATAATACAAGATCAATTAAATTTTAAATTAAAGGACCAGAGGGCTTGGAATAAGATATGCTGGAGAGCAATGGAGCTAGGATTGCAACAAAGAATCACCTACCCAGCAAAACTGAGTGTAATCCTTCAGAGAAAAAGTTATTCAATGAAACAGGATTTTCAAGCATTCCTGATGAAAAGATCAGAATTGAATAGAAAATTTGATTTTCAGATACAGGACTCTGGAGAAGCCTAAAGAAGGTAATCAGGAAAGTGATGTCATAAGGGACTTAATGAGGTTTATATGCTTATATTCCTACATGGAAGGGTGACAGTTGTAACTCATTAGAATGTTATCATTATTATGGCAGTTAGAAAGAGGATATATAATATCCACCATTACAAATGAATAAATAGAAAATAATTTCATAAGTGATACAAAGTGAGAAAATCCTTGCACTCATGGAGCCCATATTGTAATAGTAAAAGAAAAATCTTACAGGGCAGTAATGGTCAAGAAGGGAGTTTGAGTCTAGGGTTAAAGTTAGAGTGATAGATAAGTATTGCTTGTATTAGGGTTGCTGCTGATGAATTGATCCATAAGGCAGTGAAGTGACCGACCTTTTCTACCCTTCCAGGAACAAGAATTGTAGTTTAGTAATATTTATTTGATGAGTGAGCCCAGAAAAAGACAGGATGAGGAGAGAAGTAAGAAATAGGGAGATATCTGTCTACCAAAGGAAAGGATACAGGATAAGATTGGTAAAAGGATTTTTGTTGTTCCTGTGTCATCTCAGTCATGTCCAACTCTTCATAGGCATTTTTCTTGGCAAAAATAGTAGAGTAGATTGCCCTTTCCTTTTCCAAGATGAGGAAACTGAGGTGAAGAAGGTTAAGTGATTTGCCCAGGGTCACACAGCTAAGTGTTCAAGACCAAATTTGTACTCAGGATGATGAATCTTCCTGATTCCTAGGACAATGTTTCTCCTTGCTGCCTTGGTAAGAGAAATGTTAATCATGAAACATCACCCCAGAATTTTAAACTGACTGGATTAACCTTCTTTATGAATTTTTTTCTTAATGTTCTATTCTCACTGACCTGCTTCATACCTGAGCCCTTGAAGGAATTTTCATCTGCATCATATGATTTAGTCCTGAAGTATAGATTATCTTATACTGTCCATTCACAGCTGCTTCATGATAAATAAAACTAAGTTTTCTTTTGTTAAAAAAAAAGAAAGAGGATATGTAGACAGAGGACATGGGTATGAGTTGAATATGAAAGGATAATATTTTTTTAATGATGAAACTAAGAGATAAGAGAGGAATGTACTGGGAGAAAGGGAAGGGAGAAGTGGAATGGTGAAAATTATCTTCTATAAAAAAGAGGCAAAAAAAAGCCTTGATGGGGAGGGGGAAAAGTGGAGGAGAAGGTGAGTGAGTGAACTTTACTCTTATCAGAATTGGCTCACATAAGAAAAAAAACCATACATACTCAATAAGGATATAGAAATCTATCTTACCCTGCAGGAAAATAGAAGAATGGGAAATGGGAAGTGGGGATGGGTCATAAAAGAGAGGGCATTTTGGAGAGGGAGAGATCAATAGCAAAACACTTTTGAGGTGGGACAGGGTAAAAGGAGAGAGAATAAAAGGGGGGGGGTAATACAATTGCCAATAGTAATTGTAAAAAAAAATTCAAAGCAAGTTTCTCTGAAGGAATATTATTGTTCTCTGAGAGATGATTAGCAGGATGGCCTCAGGGGAAAAAACAATCTGAAAAGTACTCCATGAACAAAGTGAAATATTCTGTATATGAAGTATTAGCAATGTTCTGGGATGACTATCTGTAAATGATTGTTATTCTCAGTAGTACAATCATCCACAATTACTCTGAAGGTTTCTTAATTGTGGGTGGGGATAAGGAGGAGAATCTAGAACTCAAAAATCTTAAAAACAAATGAAAAAATTATTTTAAATGTAACTCGGAGAAATATTAAATAAATAACAAGAAAGACAATGTAGAAACATTTTGGCTATTTATAGCTGATAGAATCAAAATTAATTTTTTCAAATGATTATTATTATAGATCTCAAATGCTTCATAGTAGCATCAGGAAACATATTTTACTTAATTCATTTCATATAAAACTATTTTTCTTAACAGAAAACAGTATATATCTATTTCTAAAAGATACCAGCAATCACTCCAAATACAGAACAATTACTTGCTTATATAATTTCAAAGTTATTGAAACTTTGCATAACACTTATAAACACACATGTAGACTTGCAATAAAACTTATTTTAACTGAGAAATAAAAAGAAAAACATATCAATTCAGTAATTTTTGAACATGCTCCCTGAAATCATTGTAATATTTCTTCTGTTATTATTGATAAATAGAAAGCCTTTGGTTCAGTTCTACACTCATGGCCTACTCATTTATTACAAATATATAGAACAGATCCTTGAAACGCACATGAAAAACTGTCTTCAATATAAAACATATTACCACCGCAATATTATGTAGTGAACCTCTGGCAGTACTTTTTAAAATTTCCCCTTTGATTTTCTTTTTTTCTTTTAAAATTTTTATTAAAGTTTTTTATTCACAAAATATATGATGAGTAATTTTTCAACATTGACCCCTGAAAAAACTTCTGCTCCAAATTTTCCCCTTCTACTCAAGATTTTCAGTTGATATCAACTAGTCAATCAGACTTTAACTTTTAGAAATGAATATTTACTCCAATGGTACAGTTGATAACCAACATAACCTCCCTACCTCTGTTTGTCACTCACTTATCTTCCAGTAATAAAAAATCAAAGCAAAAGTGGATTCAATATTAAAAAGCATATGAGAAAAAGAGATAATCCAAAGGATGTAGATTGGATGGAATCTTCAAGATATACTCTTTAAGTATTGCATAGATTTTCTGCTAGGCTCTTTTTAGAGCCTTGAATCTGTCTTTCTTCATTGCATCTACCCTAGGGCCCTGCTACTAGCTATGACTGACCTGGGGACATTGCTATAACCTTGCTGAAAAGTATACATACTCTAGTACCTGAAGTTTATAAAGTCTTGCTTTGGTTAGGAATAAAGTAAGAAAAACATTCTGAAGTTAAGGTGCTTTCTTCCTTTCTATTCCCCTCTATAACAAGCAATCCCTTCTCAATAGGCTTGGGTAGAGTTTTCTGCCAACAAGCAACTACGTTTTCAAATCATCCTGACATGAAAATAGTTTACTATTTTATAAATTACCCAGAAGTTCAAATAACCTGAACATACTTTCTATACGATAATATTTGAGCTCATCTAATGACTTTCAAAAACATTTAAGTTAATTATTTTCTTGGGATACTGAATTTAAAGACTATGATTAGTTGATTCAATAGAAATGTGTTCTCACTAGACACATGAGCATATGAAATTATTCATTTTTTACATTAGAAGTGGTATGATTTGGTTGATTGATTCAATCCAAGATCATTTGAATAAGTATCAAGAAAAATAGATATAACACATGAGATATTCTGCGGAAATAGTTTAAGTCCATTGAAGTTGTGCCTAGCTTTAAATCTACTAACACCTTTCTTAAAAATAATGAAACAAACCAGAATTTAAATAGAGAACAAGCAATTTCTAAACCTAAATCAGAAAAATATTTTTAACCATGATTCTGTTTTTGTTTAACAGAAAGTTGAAGTTAAAATCAGACTTAAGCCTGTGTTAACTAATTAGCTTGGATTATTTTGTCTTCTAAAAAGCTTGACTCCTGAGCAATGAACAACTTTATAGAGAGGAAACACTCTTTTACATTCAAGGGTTTAAGAACATAATTCTATTCTTGTTGGAGGAAAAGCTGCTATCAGTTTTTCTACTGTCTAATAACTATATGTAAAAGGATCTTGTCTATCCCAAATGGCTTAAAGTTCTTGAATTTAAGGTAAAACAGTAATGGCAGATAAACTCATCTTTCTCTTATAAGAAGGAACTAGCACCTTAGTTAATAACACCAGCTGAAACCTGAAACTGAAGGCAGAGAGAATGTCCATAACTTCTTGCTCAGGAGAAGCATACATGGTGATCATGTAAAATGAATATGGAACAATCTCAATAAAAATCACATATTTGCTGGATACTATATGTTTGGATGAAATTATGTATCATAAAAGACTAGTGGAGCCTTTCAATGACATCACTAAAGGATATCAGGAAGGTCTGAACCATCAGAGCTATGTTACTTTTCTATACATGTGTCCTGCCTGGCAATATTTTTTCATTATGTATCTTTCTTTTTCTTATTGATGTTAGATGTATTTGTGGGAAAGTGAGCTTTAGGTTTATGTAGGAAATGTTCTATTGGTGCTTTTTTTGTGGTAAACTATTTCATTAAATATTTTATTTTGAAATACTTATTTGCTCTGGCTGATTAGTAAAAATAAATACATGAATGTAACTGATAAGCTATTATTTCAAGTGGCATGGATGCAGATAATACTTTGAATATGGAGCAATTTTTTCTAGTTCACATGTACAATGGGAGGTACTATAGGGTCCTATATGTATAAAAATAAATACTAGTCTTTCCTCAATTTTACAAATAGATAAACACAGCCATAGGAACAACTACATGACTTTTCAATAATATACCATATCATTGCAAATCAGAGATGGAAATGAAATGAGAATCCATATTTCCTAGCTTAGCTTTCCTCTGGACCTACATCAAAGATTTTAAATCTGCCACAGTCAGTGAAATGATCAAATAAGTTCCATCTAACACAGAGAAGGAAGTGGTCGGGATAAGAAGTACAACCCTAGGATGCAGTATTTTTCCACTTAAATTCATCATATTTTCAGACAATAGGACTGAAAGTACCATTATGAAGCAAGAAGGGCACAAAGGAGATTTACTGCTGACCAAAAAGGATTAGTAATTGTTTGTTCGCTCTTATAAAACTCTCACAATACAACAGGGAAAAGACATTAAAGGAACATTTAGAATGCTAGTGGCAATGGCAGGTATATCATTGCAAAGGAGAGTATTTGAGGTAAAGTATAAGACGTGCAAAAGAGAAGTGGGTGTCCTCTGGTTTCTTATGATCTTACAGTATTCAACACATAATAATTTTAGAACACATACGTTTGTGTTCCTTTCTGATAAAAGAAAAACATTTTGAAATGGACATACACATTCCAGGAATATTAATATGTGCACATATGTAAACTCTACTGATGTCAAAATTGGTAGAACCATCAATGCTTTTTGAAAAAAAAAAGGGTACTTTTTTCATTAATATTAGTATATTTTTCTCTAGGGAAATGTAACAAATGTATTTGCAATAATCATATCTTACATTTCCAAAATAATTTTTAAAATTTCAATCATTTTTTGAATCCTTTTAAAAAAGTGATCATTATGGACTCCTATATAGTACAGAGGGTAGACATTGCTATACCCATTTTACAGATGAGGAAACAGAGTGTGAAGTTAGATGACCTATCCAGGGTCTTAGGGCAAGTTTCTAGCAGAATCAAATTCCAATTCAGATCTCCTGATTTTTAGCCCAGGAATCTTGCCATTATATCACATCAACTATAAAAGAAAAAAAAAAGGAGCTTCTGATTCCGTAGATATTGAGACTCAAAGAAAAAAATAAAGAGAAACTATTTGAAACTAACTTAACTTTAGTATGTACTCCATGGGAGGCACCATGGTGTAATGGATGGAAAAACCAGGAAAATGTGAATTCGATTCCTGCCTCTGACATGTACTTGATCACTTGTGAAGACGACCTCAAAATTGATCTTAAGACACTACCTCCTAGTTAAATGTAACTGAACAAGTTGCTTAATTGTGCTTTAGTTTACCTATTGGTGAAAATGGAACAGATAATAATAGCACCTAATACCCAGGGTTGTTATGAGAATAATATGAAATAACATTTATAAAGTTCTTTGCAATCCCTTAAAATCCTATATAAATAGTAGATGATGGCGATGATATCTGTGGCCAGTCATTTAAGCTCTCAGTGCTCTAAACCAGAAATATTAAACATGAGGTCAGAGGGCTGCATAGAGCTCAAAATAATCCTATAGTCTCAAACCAGATTAAAATGTAATTGGAAAACAGTTACCAAAATAAAATTTAAAAACATAGCTAATTCTAATGTGATTTTCTAAGTTAATCTGTGAGTCACAGTTTCCTGGCCCTCATTCTTATTTGAGTTTGAAACTACATTTCTAAGTAACTCTAAGAAAGAGTTCCATCCCATTAAATGGTTCATTGGTAGCAATTTTCTTCAATGGTACCAGTACTCAAAAGACTACATTTTACCCACCAAAAAAATAATAGCAATTATACATATAGAAAATGAAAGTCTTTTAAAAACATTTTCCTGGGCTTCTGTATTTTCAAAAACAGGAACTCAAAAGTTACATTTTTTTTTCCTATTGGTTGTTGTTTTTCATTCTCAAAGGGGACCAAAATGGCATCCCTAAGTTAAAGTTAAGTTAGAGTATGTTGGACTTTGGCTGATCAGACCAAGATGAGCTTGGAATGCTCTGCTGCAGGTTGGACACAAATAGTCCCTAGGAACATTTGGTGTAGCTTCTCTAATTTTGCACTATTGGAAAATATTTAACAAAATAAATTTACAAAACCACAGCTAATACTAATGCAAATTTCTAAGTCAGTGTGTGAGCCACAGGGATCCTTATGTGGAGTTTAGTGTCTCTCATGTCTTTTTTGAGTTCAAAACTACTACTCTAGGTAACTCTAAGAATATGGGTTCCAAAAATTGTGTTTCTTCTGAGCTAATTCAATTCTGTTTTGCTCAGAGAGCACATCACTTTCTCTAAGGAGGGCATGCCATGCTGCTAAATGTGATCTTCATTGTATATAGTAAGAAAGACTAGAAACTGAATGCTTGAGCTTGAATCCAGAGATAAAGTTGAAGTGAAGGATCAAGACAATACATGTTATCACAGGAAAGTTGCAAACAGTATTAGAGTTGCAAGAAGAAAGAAAAGGCTATATATGTTATAAGATACTGATTGTTATTTTGAAGTAAAAACCTAATGGGAAGAACACATTTGGAGTGATTAGCACCAGTCAGTCGTAAAGTATACTTTTGGATTAGTAAAAGAGATAGTAACAAATTTAGAAGGTGTCCAAACAAAAGTCCACATAATGTTAAGAAAATACAGGGCCTTTACCACAAGGCATCTGGAGAAAGATTAGTACTTAAAATCAGAAAGAGGAAGAGATTGTAGATATATTCCACATATATTCCATATTTTTCAGAGTTAAAGATAAAGAAGTTAACAATACAAAGAATTACATTTGGAACAGTTTTTATTCCACTTGCCAAGAGATATTCACCACTGGATTTGCTAAATGTAAATGAAATTGCTTTTTCTCCAGCAGAATTATAAAACTTCTTTTACCAATAGTGGAATCAAAAGATATTTCATGGGTAACATCTGCATGAATTAACCCAACACTACATAATCAAAGAAACATTGACCAAGTGGCTAAGTTATGCAGATGTTTTGTAGACATTGAATGGTTTTTTAATAGGAATTCAAAATCAGGTCATCACTACTGAATTCAGAAAGGTTGACCTTAAGGTGTTCAGACTTACAATGAGTTCAGACCCATTTATACTTATTATGCAATCAAATTATGCAAACTATTCAACATGTCATATAGGTTGTAAAAATGAAGTATCTGCTGGATACCTAGAAAGATCTAATCAGTTATCTAGATACACGAGAGTTATGCAAACTCACAGATGACAAATCTCACACTATAAGAAACAAAACCCAAAATATTCTTGAGAATACAACAAAAACATTGTATTAGATCAAGATAATCATAAAATGGAACTATTGCTTCAAATCATCTGGATGTAATATTGATGCATAAAAATTAAAAAATATATTTTAAATAATTGCTACTATAACAAGTATTCATAATCTTCAAATTACCTGAAATGAAACATTTTCAATGTAAGTAGAACCAAAATAAAACCTTATAAGGTGGGATATACTACTCATGTTTTTCTTGCTTGTAGAGTTGTCCATAAGATTCTTTCAGGGCCTACTGCAGATGAGTTTATAGGTTAGTAATCTTATTCTCCTATAGAAACAAGTCATTTCATCTATTTGTGAAATAGACTGCAGAACTTTAGCTATAAAGATAAACTATCTATCTGAACTTTCTTATAAAATGAAAATGACTCTAGCAATAACAATTGTTAAACTACTACATTTTTTCTAATGGGGTTGATCTGTATATTTAGAGTACATATTCAATTAATATTTAGAGAGGTCTCAAGCTAACTTTTAAAAAGAAATAAAACAAATAATTTGTCTTCTGGGCATCATAGCAGCATTTGTGAAAAACTGAAAAGAAAAAGAAAAGGAAACAAAAAAAAACCCTCTTCTTTCTTCCAACAATATTTTACTAATTCAAGAAATAGTGAGAATGTAGTAGAGGAGAAGGAAGAGGAAAAGTAAAAGATGAAAAGTAAGGGAGAAAAGCTACCAAAAAAAATAACTACTTAGTCTATGGAATCATGAACTTAACAAAGTAAAAACAGTGGAAAAATGTATTGGGAAACACCTTTTCTTTGTTTTTTGCTTCAATTCCTTTTAGTTCCATTATTAGAGTCTAGAGAGTGAATCTGTCAGTTTAAGCCTTGAAGTCTAAATCCAGAATTCAAAATAAATGAGCAACATGTAGACATCCTGGCTTTGCAGCCTCAGTCTCAGTCCTAGTGATGCTCTTTGGCTTACTCTCTACTTTTTGTGACTGTGACAATACCCAGGCCAGGGCTCCACATAAAATAGTTAGGAGGTAATTGACAATTTCAACACCCCAAGGACCAAAATAATAGCCTTGGCCTTCATGGGTGGTGCAGTTAAGTATCCTCAAAAAATTCAGCTATACTAGATGCTATTATTCTTACTTCATTGTCTGTCATGAACTTTTGCTCATTTCTTTAAGTTTGTGGGGATTCGAATGGCAACAATATTCTACCTCCTGTATTTTAATTAGTTTTCTCTAGTCTTAAGGATTTTGGATTTGGGTATAGGTATTGGGCTGGGAAAAACTTAGCAAGATAGAAGGCCATAAGAATCTCTCTACTGTTGAAGAGTTCTCTTCATTGTAATTCAACTTGATTAAACAAATGTTTGTTATATGCCTACTACATATTAGATAATATGTTTGGGGTTAGATATATAAAGAAAAAAATTTCTGTCTTCTGGGAGCTTGCATTCTAATGAGTGTGTGTGTGTGTGTGTGTGTGTGTGTGTGTGTGTGTGAATAACTAAGGGGTGTGAGCATATCAGAAAATATTTCAAAGGGAAAGGGGTACTTGATGCTTCTAAGCCACCTTTAGAACCCACTACAGATACTTTTTAAATTGGCGAAAGAGGCATTTTAGTGGAAATGATAAATTAGATACAGTTGATAAAATATGCTTACTTATATGTTAGAGAGTAATATTTTAAATATACTCAAATATATGTATGTATATGAATATATATAATTCCAATATATGTATATATACATTTATCTATCTATCTATCTATCTATCTATCTATCTATCTATCTATCTATCTATCTATCTACCTATTTATCTCAGGGCTTTGCTTTAATGAATGTCCAGATAACCTAATCTGGAAGGAGACATTCTAAATTCCCCTATTGTGTAGATGGGAGTAATCTCTATTCTTGGCTTTGTAGTCAGAATAGCCTGCATTTTTAAAACTATAAAACTGGGATTACCTTCCTAGTTTACTAGCTACTCAAAGCAGCCTTTATGGATAGAACAGGTCATACTCACCTACAATATGAGCAGTATGAATTGAGTTGGGTAAGGAGATGGACTGTCTCCCCCAATTCTTTTTAGATTATGTGACCTTGAGAGTCATACTTGATTTTTTGTTTGTCATTTTTAGTTTAGGAGCAGAAAGTGGAACAGCTAGCTCAATGGGAAGCTCTGAGAAGTCAGAGTACTCAAGATTTAAGCCTAAGGAGAGTTTTGGACTTAGAGCTTGGTGGTACTATGATATATAGGAACTTTGAACTATGAGTGTGATTTCCCCTCCCCTCTATAGAGAGGAGTGAGAATTATGACCCTGAATGCTTGGAAGATGTTTGTTTATTTGTTATTATTATATCTATGAAGGAAATATTCCTTTGCAAAATCTAATCTGATTGTTAAGTGGTTAAATGAAATGACTAAAGGGAATTCCATATGTGGGCTCTAAAGTCAATGATAGGAAATTGGACATCCCTCTTAAGTATTCTGAAGAACTCCGGGGAAGAGTGAGGTGTAACATACCTACCTTTCAGGTAAAGGGGTCTAGGATAGTCACTGTTACCTATATACAGAACAAGTCTTTGTATGCATGTATGTCTCTGAAACTAACAAACAACGCTGAGATTTGAAAGTAATTTACTCCTCTCAACACAAATATTAGATTCAGCTATGTGAAATCCTGCCTAGAGGAAAGAAAAATATTCTAAAACTTTTTGTGTGCGTGTCATGGATTCTTTTGACACATCTGGACCTCTTATCAGAATAATTATTTTAAACAAGAAAAATAAAATGTATAAGATTACAAAAGAAGCCATTGAAATATAGGTATCAAAATATATTTAAAATAAAAATAAATTCATGGACCCATGTGGGGCAAACCCAACTTGCAGTGGATTCAGTTTAATAGTGAAAGCAGGTATGGCAGAAGGAGATCAACAGAGGAAGTAGTACAGCGTATGATATTATTAGCTCAGTTGAAAAGTAATAAATGGCAACTTCAGATAATGAGAGAATTCTAATAAGAAGCAAGTCGGGATTCCTTCTTGTACTAGTAGTTTGGCAATAGGGGAGTCAAAGAAATTTTATATCTCCAGAGAGGATTCTCCTTATTTCCTTTAAAGACATAAGCATTCTACATAATTGAAATCATTATTCTGAGAAGGTCCCATTGTTGTCATTTAGTTGTTCAATCAACAAATCAGGCTCCTCATGATCAAGTGTACCATCTAGCTGCCCCATGGATTATTGGTGAAAATCAAAAGATATATACTTAATCCATAATAGGTGCTTAACTAATGCATATTTTCTATTTTTATTAAGTGCCCTTTACTGAGAATATTGATATGTCAAATTTGACTTGATTTGAGATAATGTATGCTGAATGGGGTTTGAATCTGAACTTTTGAATAGAAACTTACATAAGGTATACCTTGAACATTCATTTATCTTTTTTTGGAATATAATGAGGAGAAACAAAACTATAGAATAAAATTAAAATAAATGGAATCAGATTGCTTAAAGTCTTCTCACTTATAAAATGAAGAGATTGAATTAGATCATCTCTTAGGGTTCAGAGTTCAGTCAAGATCCAATATATTATATCTATATCCAGATTTGGAAAAAAAAAACCCTAATATCTGATCCACATAGATTTCTGTTGAGTGATACTAGTGTCCTTGCTGTTCCTGGAAAAAGACACTCTATCTTTCTATGATTTTTCTATTCATTTTCTATGATTGCCCCATATACAAATGCTTTACCTCTTCATTTCTGCCTATCAACTTTCCTATCTTTCTTTAAATTCCAGCCAAAGTCCCATCTTCTATAGAATACCTTTCCCAATGCCTCCTAATTCTAAGTGTTTTCCATTTTTAATTGTACATATATGTTTTCTTGTTGTCTCTCCCATTAGATTGTGATCTCTGAAGATATTCTTTTTGTATCCTCAGTTCTTAGCATGATGCCTGGCACATAGTGAGCACCCTATAAATACTCGTATATTAATTAGCTAATTTATTAATTGAAATACTTTTGTATTCTGGAGAGAGCATTATATTTTGAATCAATGGATCTATAATTAATTTCTGGCTCTGACACTACAAGTATAATGCCATGAAAATCACTTACTTTTTTCTGAGCCTTCATTTTATTTTAAAATAACAATATTTATGGTGATTAAGAATAGAAATTATGGAAATGCCTATCAATTGGGTAATGGCTGAACAAATTGTTGCATATGATTGTGATAGAATACCAATATCCTATAAGAAATAATGAGCTTGGTGATAGAAAAACATTAATAGATTTCCATGAAATAAAGAAGAATTAAATGAAATGAGCAGAACCAAGAGAACATCATTATACAATAATGGTACTATTGTTTTAAAGAACAACTTTAACCTAATAAGCAATATTAGCTATTATAAATTCCTAAACCAATTACAAAGGTAATTTGAAGGAAGATATAGTCTCCATCCAGAGAAAGAACTGATAAAAAGAAGAATACATAGAATGATTTTACACATATATTTGCATACATACATTCACACACATATTTGTGTTTTATGGTAGTCATCTCTAGGATATAGGAGGGATGGAAGAAAAGAAAAGGAAAAAAATATTTACATGACAACTCCATTATAAGTTCAAAAGTAATTTCAAGTTGTACATAATGAATTTGCAATTTCATGTGCAATTATCTTTCTTATTTTACTTTGCTATGAAAATTCTTATTTTTCCATGAATTAAAAATAAAATAAATAAAAATTTTAAAAAATATAATAATAAATAGCAAGTATTTTATAGCAGTTTAAGGTTTGCAAAACACTTTAACTATATTATCTCATTCTTACAATAACCTTGTGAAGTAAATGTTCTTACTATGTCCAGTTTACAGATGAGAAAACTGAGCCTGAGGGTGGTTCTTTGACTTGCACAGGATCAAACAGTGTCTGAGACAGACTGACCTCAGTTCTTTCTAATTCCAAGTTAGGTTCTCTGTCCTTTATGCTACCTATTGCTACTCCACAAAAATATTAATATTTACTATATGCAAATAGGTGCCAGAGAGACAAAGATGAATATGAAATAACCCCTCCCCTGATTAGACATCCTCCTGGAGGATATAACTAAGCACAGAAGTAAGTAAAAACAACCAAACAAAAATCCATAATGTGGGAAGAGAAAGGCACAGAGAGAGAGACAGACAGACACACACACACACAGAGACAGACACACAGAGAGAGACACACACACACCCAGAGAGACAGAGAGAGACAGGGACAGCAAGAGAGACAGAGACAGAGAGAGACAGGACAGGGACAGAGAGAGAGAGAGAGAGAGAGAGAGAGAGAGAGAGAGAGAGAGAGA
>JAJPUD010000040.1:310153-356396 GCA_023553655.1 Myrmecobius fasciatus | reverse complement strand
GAGAGAGAGAGAGAGAGAGAGAGAGAGAGAGAGAGAGAGAGAGAGAGGCAGAGACAAAGATAGAGAGACCTATAGAGAGACAGACAGACACACAGAGAGACAGAGATAGAGAGTTAGAAACAGAGACATAAAGAGGCACATAGAGAAAAACAGAAAGAGAAAAAGACAGAGACAAAAATAAACAGAGACACAGAGAGAGACAGCCAAAGAGAAACAGAGACAGAGACAGACATATAGAGACACAGAGAAAAACAGTGAGACAGAGAGAGACAGAGACACAGAGAGACAGAAAGATAAAGAGACAGAGACACCCAGAGAGAAACAGAGACATACAGAGACACAGAGGAAATCAGAGATAGAGAGAAAAAGATACACACAGAGAGACAGAAAGATAGAGACATAGAGAGACAGACACATAGAAAAAAAGAGACACAGAGAAACAAAGAGACAGAGAGACAGAAAGATAAAGAGATAGAGACAGAGAGACAGAGAAAAACAGACAGGAGAGACAGAGACAGAAGCACACAGAGAGGAATATAGTGACAGAAAGAAAGAAAGAGAGAAACATAGACAAATACAGAGACAGAGAGACATAGACAAGAGAGAGATACATAGATACAGAATTCTGATGCCAGGTGGGACAAGTAAGTATTTTGTTTAAAAAGTCGAATCTGAACTGTGCATTATAGGAAGCTGTTGATTCCATGAAATGGAGGTAAAAGAGTCTTCTAAATGTGGGAGACCATTAATGCAAAGGCAGTGAAGTGAAAAATGGAACATTGTGTAGGAATAAAAATGTGTAAAATTAGAGGGTGGAATAGACTAATTAATTAATAATCATTTGTTAAGCAGTTAGTTTGCACCAAACACTGTGTTAAGCAAAGGGGTAACAAAGAGAAAGGTAGAACTCTCTCTGGCCTCAAGAAACTCTCATTTTAACTTGCTTTTGAGCACAGTTCTAAATACATAATCTTTTAAGTTCAGTTTCCAGTTCCATAAATCTATGATTTCACCTCCTTCTTACAAATAAGATATCATCAAAATGGTGTTCCAAGACATACAACTCCAGTAACTGCACTGTGAGAATATGTGTTTGAAGATATTGTCGTCTCCTGGCATTCCTAAATCCCTTTATCATTTGTTCATTTAGGATCATGAGAGAGAAGCATCATTCGGGAAACTAAAGCATTAAGTTTTATGCGGATGGTGAGGTCCAATGGATTGGGTGAGATTCAGGGGCAGGAAATATAGATTCCAGTCCTTTACTTGACATTAACTATGACCTTAAGCAAATCATGATCTCTCTGAATCTTAGTTTCCTTATCTATAAAATATGGGGATTAACCTAAATGATATCTTGGCTATCTTCCAGGGACAATTAGGTGACACAATAAATAGAAGGCTGGGCCTTGAATCAGGAACACCAAAGTTAACATCTAACCTCAGATAATAGCTGTGTGACACTGAACAAGTCATGTAACTCTGCCTCAGTTTCCTCATTTGTAAAATGGGCTGGAGAAAGAAAGAGCAAACCACCTCTGTGTCTTTGCTAAGAAAACTCTAAACAGGGTCATGAAGAATTAAAGATGACCCCAAATGACTGAACATCAACAAAGGGTATATTCCAGAATTAAATCTGGGTTCTTATGATCTTCCCTTTATACATTTTTTTTCCTGACATCTTTCTTCTAATTCCAATATATAGCTCTGAAATTTTCATGCATAATACTACTAGATAACATTTAAAAGCACTTACTGATAGATCCCCAGCCCTCGTCTGCAGAATTTCCTCTCCCCAAAAGACAGAAGGGAGGGGGTGAGATAATAGGTCCCCAGCCCTAGTCTCCAGAATTTCCTCCTCTAAAAGACAGAAAGGGGGGAGCTGATGGGTCAAAGCCCTGGTTCTACTCAGAACTGCATATGTAGCCAAGAAATGTGGAGCAATAAAACTTAAAAAATAACTTGGCTTCTTCCTTATCTCTCTTAAAATTTACAACCTTGTAGGCTGTTAGCCTGCAGACTGAAGCCCCAAATTTTCAATATAAAAACTTTCCCAAACTTCCAATAATTTCTATTCTTCCTTAGAGACTAGTCTGCCAGCTATAGTGTAAATAGCTTTTGTAACCAAAAGAGAATCTCTTTCAAATTATGAGCCATGACTCTCATATACTTCATTACTATATGCTGGGTAGTGTGCTAAGCATTTAACAATTTGGTCCTCAGAACGACTCTGGGAGATAGATGCCCTTATTATCCCCATTTTACAGATGAGGAAACTGGGAAGAATGGAGGTTATGTTCAGTGTCACACAGCTACTAAGTTACTGAAGCCATATTTGAATTCAGGTTTTTCTGAATATAGGTTGGCCACTTTATGACTGAGCCACCTAGCTACCTGTTACATGTTAAACACACTGCTCAAATATTATTTTTTAAAAATTCTACATCAATCACTTATTCATATTATAACTTTGGAAAGAAATGGTTGAATCCCTTCTTTTTCTTCAATTCTTAGAGTGTACTTTTCAGTGGGAGATGGCCAACACTACATGTGATTGCTTCATTTTTTACAATAGTAATAGAGTGCTTCATATTTTGTGAACTTTATTCACAACTCAGATAAATGGAATCAACTTTTTCTCTTTTTCAAAAGTCATAAGGATCCCCATTGTGTGAAATCTTTCAAAATCAATCCATTAGACACAAAATAGATTTGTAGTCACTAAAATGTGAAGAGACAATTAGCTGACTTTTAGAAGGCATTTGGCAAGAATTCTGTGTTCAAATCATTACAAAAGTTTTTAAAATCTTCACTATTTTCTTTTCACTAAGCTTTTCATATATTTTATGACTTAAAAGTGAAAATGATAAAATAAAAAGAAAAACCTCTTACTGAACACAATGTTCATTATTGCCTCTAAAGCAAAATACATGGAGGAGGAGGAGGAGGAGGAAGAATCTTTCATCAAAAAAAGCCTTGAGTTAATAATCAGGATGACAATAAAAGCAAATATATATTTACATATCTAGAAGAAGAGGTTGTTTATTGGAAGTAGCTATTGGCATATTGACCATGTACTTTTTGTAAAAACCTCATGACAAAATTCAGTGGAGGTATAAAGATTTATAAATTATGGAGGTGAGATAAAATTAACTCTGAGGTCTTTGTAGATGTGTCAGTTGCTATGTGAATGGAGTATTTAATTCTCTTGTATATGGGTAATGTGGAATTTTATTTAGTGATTAAACTTTTAATCAGGCTTCATGTCAGTTCAGATGACTATTCTGTGAATAGGTAGGAGAAGTTTATATAGGAAATATCTAAATTCAGCAAACAAGCATCTCAGCTAAAGCACATACCTCATCAAATAGTGCAAAAATGTGAGGAGGGAATGACAGAACTAGAGTAATTAGATGCTGAAATTCACTGATAGTGAAACTCATTTTTCTAATGGATGGTGAGAGAAAGCTAGTAGAAGGGGAAGGAAAATGAGTCACATTTTGTCCTTCAAGCACTTAGCTCAACTAGGCTTCCCTTATTTCTATCTACATTTTAAGTCTAAATGATATAAAAGGATTTCTATCACATTTTAGCCTTTATTCCTGGAGGATAATCAGGTTATGATTTGCGATGAATTCAAAATTTTGGATTGAAAGAGTTTATAGTTTTTTAATTAATAGAAGAGCAAATATTTCTAACAATGGCTTTAGCATAATTATTTAGACAAAATCGAGTGAATTCAGAGTACTTAATAGGAACTAAAAAACACCTTTTTTTTTTTTTTAACTTTCCTGTTGAATCATTAACATTACTTTGTAACTCTGGCAAAGAGTTACAAAGAAAACTTTGGCTATTGCAACCCATCTGCAGAGATTAAAACAATGGAAAGTAGGAAAGACATACAAGAAGGCATACTTTTCTCTGAAGGAAAGTACAAGAAATAAAGCAAATATAGAACTTAGAAGGTCATTTCCTTCAATGGGGAAGTAATTTCTTTAATTCCTCATGGGAATGTCTCATATTGCTTTAGCTACTAATAGTGTCTTATGAGCTGTTAGAGTTATATTATTTTGTTTTCAATGGTACAAAATAGTTATAATTTTTCTTTAAATTTCTGATGTCAGATTTTTTTAAGGTATGGAAGCTTCATCAACTACATTGCTTGACACTCTTTTGATGCAATCATGCCGACTGAGATGTTAATCAGTAGCAATGGTCCCAGTCTATCTTCCTTGACAATATTCCTGACTCATTTCTGAAGGTTTTTTTTTTTTTTTTGGTATTTTTTTTTTTTTTTTACTGATCTGGACTTGTTTCCTCAGAAAATGTATATTGACTCTGATATCCTTCTCTTTCTTATTTGATCTCTACTTAAATTGCTAAAGACGTATCTTGACTCATGAACAGCATTTTGCCTTTTACCTGATAGTAATAATAACTCACATTACCAAATTATTTTTTTTTGCAAAAATAAAAATAAATGTGAGGAAATTAGTTTGAATATTATTCATTGTGTTTTTAGATTAAGTAAATGAATTTCACAAAGATTAAGTAACTTGCCCAGAATGATGGACATAATAAATGTTAAAATCAGGATTGGAACGCAATTTTTCTTACTGTCATCAGTTCTCCTAATGAGAAAATGCTTGTGCAAGTCAATGGATTTGAATCTGAGTATAACTCTGTTACCTACAACTAATTTCTAGGTATTCCCATGTTTCATTATGGTATCTTAACCAGACTAAAACCATCTTTAATTTTTCCATATGAAAACTCCTTTTTACCCAGTATCTGTTTATAGTCAAAAGAAAGAAAATAGAGGGTAATAAATTAATTCACTCTAAGGTATAGGTGACCAATTCCATACCCTATCCACATGATTTGAATTTCAAAAGAAGTATAGCAGTATAATTATTAACTAAAACTGATGCATATCAATATTTGAGATTCAGAGGCTGATATATGAATCTCTTGGACATCGTTAGTTTTATTTCTAAAATCACTGTTAATTATTTCTTATATTTGTAAAGTGAACCTTACCTACAAGTAATTGTTGTTGTTTAATATCAATAGCCAAATAACAGTAGACATCACCACCACCAAACTACATCTTGGATACACAGATTCCATCTCAATTTTTATCCTCTAAGAAGCAAGATGTGCATAGATCTACATCTCACACCCCATACCTAAATGAGGTCAAAATGGTATATGATGCGGACATAAAGGATGTTACCATAAACAAATTAGGAGAGCAAGGGATAATTTACTTATCAGATCTTTGGAGAAAGGAGGTATTTGTTAGCAAAGAAAAACTAGAAAACATTATGAAATGTAAAATGAACAACTTTGAATACATTAAATTAAACAATTTTTGCACAAACAAAACCCCAACAGAAATAAGAGTAAAAGGGAAATATAAAGCTGGGACAAAATATTTACATCCAGTGTTTCTGATAAAGGTCTCATTTCTAAAATATATAGAAAACTGGGTCAAGTTTATAAGAACACAACTCATTCCCCAATTAATAAATGGTCAAAGGATATGAACAAACATTTTTCAGATGACAAAATTAAAGCCATCTATAGTCATTAGAAAAAATGTTCCAAATCACAATTGATTAGAGAAATACAAATTAAATCAACTCTGAGGTACCACTTCACACCTCTCAGACTTGCTAAAATGATAGGAAAAGATAATGATAAATGTTGGAGGGGATGTGAAAATACTGGGACACTAATGCATTGTTACTGGATTCATGAACTGATATAACCATTCTGGGAAGCAATTTGGAACTATGCCCAAAGGGCTATAAAACTGTGCATACCTTTTGATCCAGCAGTGCCATTACTGGGTTGGAATCCCAAGGAAATCATAAAGGAGGGAAAAGGACCCACATGTTTGTAGCACCTCTTTTTGTGGTAGAAAAGAATTTAAAAATGAATAAGAAGCCCATTAATTGAGGAATGGCTGAACAGGTTGTGGTCTACGAAGATAATGGAATATTATTATGCTATAAAAATTAATGAACAAACTGATTATAGAAAGGCCTAGAAAGATTTACATGAACTGATGATGAGAGAAACAAGCAGAACCAGGAATACATTGTATACAATGACAGCAAAAATGGGTGGTAATCAACTATGAAGGACTTGGTTCTTCTCAGTGATTCAGTATTTCAAAGTAATCCCAATAGATTTTGGATACAAAATGCCATCAGCATAGAGGAAAAGAACTAAAGAGACTGAATCTAAATCAACAAATGTCATGTTCACTTCTTTTTTTCTGTTTTTTAAAAATCTTTTCCATGGTTTTTCTACTTTGCTGTGATTTTTCCTCCCAACATGATTTGTAAAGCAATACATATTAAAAATAAATAAGTTTACTAGAAAAAAAAAGCAAGAAGTAAAACAAACATAAATCAAAGATTTTATTGTTTAGTTGTGTCTGATTCTTTTGTGACTCCATTTGGGGTTTTCTTGGGAAAAACCATTGGGTTGATGTCATTTCCTTCCCCAGTTCAATTTATGAATGAGTAAACTGAGGCCAACAGAGTTGGGTGACTTGCCTAGATCACACAGCTAGTGTCTGAGCCCAGGTGTGAACTCAGAAGATATATTGCTAATTCTAGGCTCACCCACTGTGCAGCCTAGCTGTTTCTTAAATTGTAGGAGAAACTCAAGAAATTACTTACATATTTTTGAAAAATATAAATAATTTTGGTTCATAAAGATTTTTTATCTTTTAAAAAAGTCATTGCTTGCTTCCATGAACAAAAATTCTATTGGCAAATTTCCTCTTCTTATTATACCAGCAACCTTATCTATCAGGAAGAATCTTCATCTTATTGGTCAGGCTAGCCATGTCCATTCCTTTAGTCCTCTCGGAATTGTGCTTTTCCAGGCAATGAGATCTACTTAGCAACACCTGCTTAGCTGCAGGATTCAAGGTCACCTATTTTTGAAGGGGCTTTGAACCCCCCCCCCTTGAACCTCTCTAAGTGTCAGCCAGCAGATTGGTGAAGATTGAGAAGAATTAGGAATGAGTGTGTTGGGCATGTATCATAAATCAGGATGGCAAAGGGGTGAAGCTGTTTTTCTAGAGAATGACTAGTTTCTATTAGTAAGCAAAACATTGCCCCTTCATGCACTGATTGATTTATCTTTTTTATGTTTCTTTATGTTTTCTTGGTAATTTTGTGATTTTAAAGCTTAAATACGGAGAGCATAGATAAAATAAACTTGCCTTTATCACATACATCCAAGTTTCTCTCTTTTCTTTTTTTCATGGTTTCTGTGAGAGCCAATACAACTGATCTGTCATTGACATTTCACACTGAATTCCATTTTGTTTTTATTCTCTGGACTTCTTTTTTTCAACCTTCACCTCCCTACCTACTCCTTTTCAGATTCTTTATATATGCTGTCTTTCTCTAAAAGAATGCAAGGTAATTAGGGATAGAGATGACTTTTCTTTTTGCAAATAAAAGGTTTATAAATTCAGAAAGAGAGAAGAGAGTAGGGAATAAGGAGGAAGCAGAATAAGGGAGTGATTTGTTTTCTTTTTTGCAAATAAAAGTTTTATGAATTCAGAGAGAAGAGAGTAGGGGATAAGGAGGAAGCAGAGAATAAGGGAGTGATTTTTTAGAGAGAACACTATTCACATCAAATTAGAATTAAAGAGAGCAACATATACCTTTAGAAGGGAATAAAAATCTAAATGTATAAAGAAACTAGAGTAGATAATAGAATAAGGGAGGATTATATAGAAGGGTGTGTTGATTAATGGGAATGGCTTAAGGATGTTAGGGAAGAATAAAAGAGGGATTCTTGGAATGGAGGGTAGGTTAAGTAATAGGAGGACAATGTAGTGGGTAGAAGTAAAATAGGGGAATGTTAGGAAACAAGGGATAAACACAAACATAATAATAAAGACCAGGAGAAGATTTTATTAGGAAAAAAAGAGTCATAATCTTGTACAAAGTTAAAGCTAAAATAGATTTAATCAA
Source organism: Myrmecobius fasciatus (assembly GCA_023553655.1). Lineage (NCBI taxonomy): Eukaryota > Metazoa > Chordata > Mammalia > Dasyuromorphia > Myrmecobiidae > Myrmecobius > Myrmecobius fasciatus. The sequence continues at coordinate 348,387 of JAJPUD010000040.1, read as the reverse complement.
AACATAAAAGATAGGGAAACTATATGTCAACCATATTAATAAATAAATTTTAGATTATTTAAAATAACTAGACAATATAAAGTTGGATATTGCTGCTGTATAGTAAATGATGAGTTGAAGGATTTAGGAAAAAATATGGAAATACTTGGATTTGCGAAGGAAGGTATTATCCATATTCAGAGAAACAGAGAACAAATAAGCATAGTTTGGTCTTACATAGGTGTATGTAAATGTATATCTGTGGGATTATAAATATTTATATATATGTACATGTTTCTATATGTATGTATGTATAATAAATATATCCATTCTTAATTGTAGCCTTCTTTAAGGGGAGTGAAAAGGGGAAAAGAATAAAAGTGCACAGCAGAGAAGAAAAGAAAACCTACAAGGAAGCAAGGAAAAAAATGAACAGTTCAAAACTCAATGTGTAGTACTTATATTGACTTTCTTGAAATGGAAATTTATTGCTTTATATTTTGAATCCTCTCTTATGTTCTACTGTGCACATGGTAATGTGTTTTTTTTTTCTTTTTCAATTTTGTATGTTTTAAATAAATATTTTTAAAAGCTAAGAAGATACATTAGGTATCCAAATTTATATAGGTAATTATTTGAATTTTGGGGGAAAATTATTTGTATTTTGACGGGATCACTGTGTCACATGGAGATTATCCAAATGAATTAATCCAATGATTTTCAAATAGGACTGAAAAAGGACTGAATTTTGATCTTGATGCTATTATCTATCACTTATCTTTGACATAGTATACAATCTTATATTAGCTCTCCCAGAATTGTGAGTTGGAATTTCTGAGACAGCTTTAAAATTGTTTAAAATATAATTACTTTTGGCAGTTGACAGAGCATACTATATTGGGAACAACTAATCAGAAAAAGTTGTTCTAAATATATATGGTCTTCCAGAGAACTGTTCTTGGCCTTTTATTTTTATATTTATATATATTTCATGGCTATATCATTAACAGATCACAATTTGATTATCATATCACTACCATTATTATCCAGATTAGATAACTGGTTCTAGAGGGCCCAAGTCAAATGACTTTTCACTACATTTCCTATCTTATTAGGGCTTGAGATTGAATAATAGCAAATATGTATATAAGGTAGTATGCATATATTATATCTGTATAAATTATATGAAGGATCCTCCCATTCTTCTCAAATAAATATTGATGAAAGAGAGGTCTTGTGACATAGTAGGTAGTATTTGGAAATTGGACCTTGCAAGATTTACTGTCATCTGATCTCTAGTAATTTCTCAGAGTATTACAGCAATTCCATAAAGCTGTGTTTGAGACTAGTTGGTGAAAAGGGTTTTCACACTTAAAAAGCACAAATTCTTAATGTATGATTGATGAAATTTAAATTCTATAATTTCCTTCAAGCTAAATATAATATCCTGTGAATTCCAGAGGGATTGGTTATTGACCAGAATTTCCAATGAGCTGTTTTTAAGATCTCTTTCAAATCCCAGATTCTATGTATATGGATCTAGAACATCAGGGATGGAAAACAAGAATATGGTCTGTCCTCCAGGATCAGGTCATTTTCTTCTTGTGGTTGAATTGTCTTTGTTATTGAATAATTTAATGAATGTCCTTTTTTCTGTGTATGCTCACATAGTCTTTATGTGCATAAGGCCTTCATCATGAGATTTTTATATATAATAAAAGTTGAGAGAGAAACTTACCAATAACCAGAACACAATGAAAAGAACATTATGAAGAATCTTCCTATATTCTTATATAATCATATAACAAATGAAGAACTCCGCAGAAGAAGAACTTCCCGCAGGGGAAGTACATACTATTGGAGGTAGTTATCTGTTTAGATAGACACTGTGTGGGTTAGTGGAGGAAAATCATGCAAGAAATCACATGATTTCTTTTTTATTGTGGTAAATGTATTTATTTTTATTTTATTATTATTATTACTATTATTATTTTTGCTGAGGCAATTGGGATTAAGTGGGATTAACTAGGAAGTATTAAGTGTCTGAGATCAGCTTTGAACTCAGTTCCTTCTGACTTCAGGGCTGGTGCTATATCTACTGTGCCATTTAGGTGCCCCAATGTATTTATTTTTAATACACATTGCTTTATGAATCATGTTGAGAGAGAAAAATCAGAGCAAAAGGGAAAAAAAGAAGTGAACATAGCATTTGTTGATTTACATTCAGTCTCCTTAGTTCTTCTTCTGGCTGCAGATGGCATTTTCTATCCAAAGGCTGGGATCATTGAACCACTGAGAAGAACCATGCTGCACTGTTATTGTATACAATGCATTTCTAGTTCTTCTTGTTTCTCTCAGCATCAGTTCATGGAAATCTTTCCAAGCCTTTCCAAAATCAGATTCTTCATCATTTTTATAGAACAATAATATTCCATTATCTTTATAGACCACAACTTGTTCAGCTATTTCCCAATTGATGGGCCTCTACTTATTTTCCAATTCTTTGCTACCATTAAAAGAGCTGCTACAAACATTTTTGTACATGTGGGTCTTTTTTACTTTTTATAATTTCCTTGGTATACAGACCCATTAATGGCACTACTGGGTCGAAGGGTACGCACAGCTTGAAGACCTTTTGGGCATAGTTCCAGATTGCTCTTCAGAATGGTTGGAAATTTCACAACTCCACCAACAATACATTAGTATCCCAGTGTTCTCACACCCTTTCAACATTTATAATTATCTTTTCCTGTCATTTTAGCTAATCTGAGAGTTGTGAGGTGGCACCTTAGAGTTGCTTTAATTTGTATTTCTCTAATCAATACTGATTCAGAACATTTTTTTCATATGACTAGAAATGGTTTTAATTTCATCTTCTGAAAATTGCTTTTAATCATTTATCAATTGGGGAATGACTTGCATTCTTATAAATTACATTTATATGTATATATATTTATATGTGTGAATCTTATGTGTATGTATTTTTTTTTGCATGTTTTTCTCCCATCATATTGCTGTCCTTGAGGACAGGGATGATTTTTAATCTTTCTTTGTATCCTCAGGGCATAGCACAGTGTCTGGTATATACTATATGCTTAATAAATACTGATTTGCTTGATTTGACTTAATTTGATGAAAGAAGCAGTGAGGAAACAGAACTTGTTGGAGAAAATAGTATGTGATAGATGACAGTGAGAAAAACTGAAGATAGGTGTGACCAGATTATGGAAGGACAATGTACTAAGAAGCAGAGACATCATCTTGCTAATAAAGATCTCTAGGTCTAAACTATAGTCAAAGCTATGGTTTTTCCCATAGCAATGTATGATTGTGCATATTGGACTATAGGGAAAGTTGAGTGCCACAGAATCTATCCTTTTGAATTGTAGTTGAAGAATAATTTTGAAAGTCCTTTGGACATTAAGGAGAGCAAATAAGGGTATTCACTGGAAGAGCACATACCACTGAAGTTTAAATACTTTGACTGTTGTTGCCGGTCTTTTATTCTCTAAGGGGACAAATGACTTCTGGAGAGTGATGTCTTGGAAATGACTTGCAAATGAACTGGATTTAAGGGAGGAAGAACTGTGCAGAGAACAATGACAAGACATAGGTCAAGATGACTGGTGATGGTGCTAGATTCAGTGGAAGACCCTGGTTCTTTTAAACTAAAGTCTTTCCCAGACCTTAATTTGTTCAAGGCCCATTAAGTAGTGAAAACCTAGTATTTTTAATGAGAAAACAGGATTCACTGGAAAAGATTGTGATGTTGGAAAAGCTTAAAAGCAAAAACAAAAGGGGTTGGCAGAAGATGAGAAAGACAGATAGTGTCATGGAAATGATGAACTTGAGCTTGGACAGATGTCCAAGGGCCTAACATGCTATGAATGGTCCATGTGGATAGAGTCAGACACAATTAATTGACTGAACAACAACAATATTGCAAACATTATAGCCAGGCACAGGAATTGGGATTTCATTCACAAAAAACAGTAGTGGGTCCTGGAAGAAATGGACATCATTAGAAGTACTGATATTGAAAGCTATTTTGGGAAGACATACTAATCAAAAAATCAATCAATCAATAAGCACTTGTTGAATTTTAACTTTGTTCCAGGAGCAGTACCAGGTAATGAAGAAGCAAAAATAAAAATAAAATAGTATTTATTGAAGAGACACCAGTAGCAAGGATGACAAATAGAAAACTTTTGCAATAATTTAGATCTAAGATGATAAAAATTTGGACTAGTGTGAAGATGAAAGGAAAGAAGTAACATAAAATTTTTTAAAAAGTAAAGTGGATTATGAATTGTAGAAGTTAGCTTTCTTTTCCCAAATGTTCTGTATGATGTTTAATGTATAATACCATGGGGCAGTTTGTAGTTTAGCTTTTATAGCATGTATTTATGCTTTAATCACTTTGTTTCTACTCTTAATAAAAGCTTACATTTATATAGCACTTTGATTTACAAAGTGCTTTGCATACATCATATTATTGAAACCTATTTTCTGTTTGTATTCCAAGCACTTAAGACATAGCTTAAAACATAATCAATAAATGATTTTTCAATCATTTACTCATTCATTGAATCTCTTGATAACACAGTGAAATAGATATTATTACTAATCCAATTTTCAGATAAGGAAACTGAAGCTCAAAGAAATAAATAATTTGGGTCAAAAAGCTCACCAGTAAATCTGAGGCTGGATTCAAAGCCAGGTCTTTTTGACTTGAAGTTCAGAGTTTTACCTACTCCTCCTCACTACTTCTTGAAAGATTATTTCATCATTTGTCTTTATATTCCCAATATCTAGCATGGTATCTGTCAAATAATAGATGCTTGTTGGTGCTTAATTGCATGGTTCATCACTAAAAGCTTGGGGATAAAGCATTTAAATGTGAGTAGGGTGGGATGATTCTTCCTTGTATATGTTTCACAGAATCTAAAGATCTAAAGAAATGAGAACAGACCTTTCATTCATATTTTCACCCTGAATTTACTGAAATAATTTGAATTTCTATGATATTTTAATTTCTGAATTTTGACCTCTGTAGGCAAAGAAAGGGATGAGACTTCATTAGTTTATGTGCAATAATAAGGCCCCTAGGAAGTTGAATAGTATGTGGAATATATGAAGGAGGACATGGACAAGAGTTGCATAGGATGAGAAAATTTTTATCACTGGACATAATAATAGTAGAAATAGTAATGATGGTAGTAATAATAACTACAGTACTTGTATAGTGTCTTAACGTTTGCAAAATATTTTGCAAATATTATCTCATTTCATTCTCACAACACCTGTGGAAGGTAGGAGCTACTATTACTTTTTTACAGATAAAGAAACTGAGGCAAAAGATTACCATCATCAATGAGTTAATAGACCTATCCATTATTAAAATATAATTTGAATAAAAGTAAGATACCTGGAAACCACAGAATGAGGGTGAAGAAGGGGGGGAAATGATAAAAAGAATCAGTAAGGTGCAAATAAACTCTTCTTCCCCATTATCTCAAGTAGCACAGAAAAGCAGATAAACTCTTTCTGACAGCCTGGACTTATTTCTCTTGATATTATTTCTGTTTGTGAGGAACTGAATTTGAAATTCCATCTATTTGAGTTCATTTCCCTTTACTTCTTTCTGACTATGGAACAGCTGGCAGGAGTAACATAAGATGTAATTTAGTGCTCTCTGTAACTGAGAAAGTACTTGATCATTTTATTAAGACTGATCTTCAAGGGGACAATTGATGATACCAATATTTCTTTTCTTTCTTGTGGGGATATATGTAGGATACAGGCTAAATAGGGTTTCTTTAAACTTCCTGAAACCTATATCATTTTCATACCAATATGTATAATGATTTAGAACTAAAAATGTATTAGCATACTCATTTGTCAGGGAGATATGTATAAGTGTATTTGTGTGCATATGTGGTGTTAGGGGTTGACCCAATGCCAGTACCCTATTAATTCAGATTCAGTTTTGGGATGAAATGATTTATTGCCAGTAGTTAGATAGTTAACAAAATGATGCTTAATTTGCCCTAATAGAGTCAAGATATGCAGCAAGAATATGATGACATTTAGACTCGGTTTTGATATATATGACCTTATGGAAACATTTTTGGTCAGCAGAGAAGGTTATGTAGACTCAAATGATCTCAGGTACTGAGGTCTTAGAGCATAGACATCACCTACATAAAAAAGGTGATCAGAAATCTGTGTCAAGGGAATAAAGAGCCCAATTAGTTTTTCAGGAGAGCTTTCTTTCTTTAATTTTTTTTAGGAAAAGCTAATTCTTGTTGTAGAGGGTATGGAGAAGATGTGGACCCAATAACTGTTATTGGGAAACAGTAAAAGTTCTATCATGGGGTTTAGGTATGGGTGTTTGAAATGCAAATAAAATATCATATAATGGCTATCTTGTTATGAAAAAAGAACAATTTGCTTACCCTTCTAAGTGAAAAGAACCATTTATTGAGTACCTACTATGTTAGTGCATAATCTGTGAGGGAGAGGAAATCTCTATACATGTGATAGAAAGTAGGTAAAGGGAATAAAAGAGCAGTAATGTACGAAACACACTGGACTGACATTTAGGCTTCGAGCATTCTAGTTCCTACTCTGCCTTGACTCACTTTCAACTGACCAGAGGCCTCTAGGATCATAATTTACATTTTCTGGCTGTCAATTTCATCATTTGTAAAATTAAGAAGTTGGATGGAATGATGACTGAAGTTCTATGATTTGCTGAGGAACAAAGAATCCAGTGAGAGTTCAGAAAAAAAGAGATCACATCTGATTGGATCTGAATGAGGGAGGAGGAGGTCAGACAGGAAGGACTTCCACCTAAATCATGGAAACAGACTATCATAAAATATGGTTTGGGTTTAATTTCAGGGAAAAAAAACCAAAGGTAATGCTCACTTCAGCAAATACTACACGTGCACAACACAAAATCTATATATACTTATAGCCTTGACCTAGGGTTAGGGCATTTCAATAGGGAGCTATGTGTTATGGAAGGGCATTTCAGGTGTAAGGACCTTTTAAAGCAGAGCAGGAAATGAGTAATACCCTAGTTTGTGTTCACCTTCAAATTGGAAGAAACATACTTACTATTCAAAAATAAGATAACACCAAACTAAAAATGATCTTGCAAGGAACCAAAGATAGACTTCCTTCTGATTTTTGAAACATAACTCCAGAAAATTTAGCAATGTCATAATTAAACTAAACAAAGCTCCGCTAGAGGCGTCAGAAATTTTGCAGCTAAATACCATGTGACCTGTCATGTTTAAGAGAAAGTTTAACTATGATGACACCAAGTGGCTGAAGCTGTATTATAGAACACCTAAACAACCTGTTGGGGTTGGGGACCCTGGAGTGATAGAACAGATGGCTGATTGTCCTCTTCTTTCTGATGGATTATGTGGCTATGATATTGTGTCCTCCATACATAACCTGAAAGAGTGACAATGACCGTCAATGAACAGCCTCCTCCCTCCTCCATGGTAGGATCAGTCCCAATCATTAGTGTTTACATTACACCTTCCTTCCATGGATCTCCTAGTGCTAAGGGATTCTGTTTTATAGCCATCAGTGGAGGCAGTTTGTTTTTCTATGAACATACTGAAATTATACATTGGGCAAATTAGTGAATTTTACCAAATATGTCTTGGGGATAAATATAGCAGTTTTCACAGTGAATGTTTTCCATTTCTCAGGAAATCTATGTTTGTCATGCAATGACAGATTTTTTTGGGAGGGTTTGGGGAATGGGGTGGTTGCCTTTCAAAACTGCTTTTGAATTTCATTAAAAAATGAGACGAACCTGCAAAATATTTTACATCTTAATAAAACTACTTAAACATGATCTTTTGGTGTGTGGCAAGTGGAAAGGATTTTTTTTAACACATCTACTAAGGAAACAGATTTTACTTTTGAGCTCCCAAGCAATCATTATAAACAGTAAGTTAAAAATTTTAAATTATAAAAAATATCTTGCCTTGGGAAGTTTATATGAATTGATACCAATAAACTAATCTTGGAATGTTGTAACTAAGAATGTGGTTTTATAAAATGATACCTTTAGTATTTTTCTGTGTGGTGATGCAAAAGGTAATCAGGTTTAAAATATGAGTTGACTAAAAGCATAAATTGGCATAAATTAGTTCATGTTTCTATCCCTAGTCTTTATACACACATATATTTACATATATATATATATATATATATATATATATATAAAAGTATTAAATGAATAAAATACAAGCTATAGATATAATCAGGATTTTTTATGCCTATCTAGTAAGACTGAAGTACAGAGATGACCTTAAATTCTTTCTCAATCTTCCAAATTACCTCTCTAAGTAGTCTGGAATCTTTAGTTCAACAATATACCAAATTAACTTTGAGGAAACTAATATGGTAATTATGTGCTAAAATATTAAAATAGGAGCTGAGCCATATTTGAAAACCATAGCTAAGCATGAAATCAATGAAACAATGCTTTTGTTTATGAATTAAAAAACAACCTAAAAATCAGGGTTGCTGTTTGTAAAATTTTTTTCGTATATAAACTTCAAGATCACAGTTTGCCTCCCCTCCATCACCTTTTTCCTCTTGTAATTTTGTATTGCATTTTTGTTTGCATGTTGCCTCCCCATTAGACAGTGAATTCCTTGAGATCAAGGACTGTTTTTGCTTTTCTTTATATATCTGATACTTCGCAATGTGCCAGGCTCAAAATAAATGCTTAATAATGATTATTGATTTAACTTGATTTCCCTTCCTTCTCCCAGTTACTAGGTATTATTTCAATGAGTTTGCTGGGAGAGCTTCAAAAATGAGCAAATATAAATACATTTTGTGAATAGTGGTCAGTGTGAAAAAAAGCTGCTAACTCAGTCTTGCCTTCGGGTCTGGCACAGGAACTAAGTGTATTTTGATAATGCCTCTCTTTCAAGTCCCATTTTATAGTGAATCTAGCATACCCTTTTGGTCATCATTTCAGCCAGTAGTTCCATTAAAAAAAACAAAATTTTAAAAAAAAGGAAAGGAAAAAAAAGGAAAGAAAAGAAACAGCATGTTTTCCCCCCTCAAATTGCTATGTTGTCAATCAGAAACCTTGTTATACGCAGATCTCTTATCATATCCATGTGTAACAGAGCTTTTGATTGACAAGAAAGTTTGTTATAAATGGATCTGATGCGTCATCAGTGTATAACAAGACTTCTGACTGACAGCCTAACAAAAGAAATATTATACCACCTAGAGATAAGAGTAGTTGTAATAATCATAATTTGTATACAAGACACTATTTGGCCAACTGCCCAAAGAAATATTATTTCACAGCTTAATATGTTACTACTGACATGCTCTCTCTCCCAACATCAGTGTGACCCATCACAGATCACAGATGCCTCACAGTATTTGTCTTGTTAATTTATAAGAAATAGTTTTCTTTATTTTTGTTTTCTTGGCAATTGACAGAATTTTGCATTGGCATCCAGTGGATATTTCAGTGTCTGTATATTCCAGGTTTATTTTCCATGTATTGCAAAACTTAGAATGTTCCCTTTAATAACTTGAAATTTTAATAAGGACCTAAGGAACAGTTGAAAAGTGAGTGAACCTGTATTTAAATGAGGGCTTTGAGAGCTTGGAGATTCTAACTTGGTGAACTCTAATTAAATCCCATAAGGCTACTGGGTCTGCCTCCCTAGTTCTTGATGGTGAAAGTGAGGTCTTCAAAAAGAGTCCCTTGGCAGTGTACAAGTGGGAGGGAAAAAATCCTTCAACCCTTCACTATAGCATTTTCTAAAGCTAGAATTCCAGAAGGAGTAGCAGACAAGGGGAACAATAGAGACTGAAACTTGCGAAGTAGCAAGCCAAGGAATGTAGTGGAGTGAAGGAAATTGTTTGGAAGGAGAGTTTCAGGAGAACATCACTCATGCAGACTGTGATGTGGACATAATGTGAGACAAAAGACCAAATGAGACGCACTCAAACTGGTAATGATACAGCAAATCTTAGTTGGCATATTTAGCAATTAACATTTTCAGTAAGAAATGCTCAAATGCAAGCTTTCCATTTTCCAAACCTGACATTACAGTGGCTTTTTCCTCAGGGTACATAACTGGATATAAATATCCACGCATTTTTTTTTCTATCTAGATTTCAGCACCCAATGTTTGGGTGCAGTTGTGTACGTTTGGAGTTTTGAGTGCGGGGGACAGAGAGCAGCATAGCTGGTAGATCTGCTTAGGGCTAGGAGGGCAAAAATAACAAGTAATCAAAATTCAGCATTTGATCATCCTGGATGTATTCCCTGCAGTCCTGCTTATTCTCTAATACAGCTAGTGCCTACCAAATCATGCATGGGATGAGTGGTTCTTTCACTTTGTCAATAGAATGCTGGGGCTGGAAGAAATAATCTTGTAACCAAACAGAAGGATGTGCAGAGAGGCTATTTGGCCAGAGCCTCAGATTCAAAGAAGATCTCAGATTTAGCAGGTAAGAGCCACCTGAGTGCAACTGGAACAAAAACAATTAGTTTTGCAAATACCCACTGTGATAGGAAAGATCATTTCCCTCAATAATTAGTGCATTTGCTCAGGGAAAGGATCATTAAATGAGGATTTCTTAAACTTTTCCCCCTTGTAACCCCTTTTCGACTGAGAAATTTTTACATAAACCCCAGGGTATATAGATATACAAATCAGATATTTATTGATAATAAATCATAAAGAAATTTATTTTAAAAGTCTTCTTTTGTGTACATATAATTTACCACTTATCGAGGAGGAAAACAAATTTGCATACTAAGGAGATGGATGTGTTTGTTTATTTTCACATAAAGAATAGAATCTTGCTGTAATACGAGATACCTTTCACTGTTGTTTCATTTTCAAAACCCCCCACCTCCACATTCAGTTAAGCAGTTCCATATAGGGTCATGATTCCCAATTTAAGAAACTCTGCATTAGATCTTAGAAGTTAGAGATGGAGCTTATACTTTAAAGAAGAAACTAAAATGCATATAGATACTTGCCCAAAGTTACACAGAGAATAAGTGAAAGAGAGGATTTGAACCCAAGTTCCCTGAATCCAAATACTATTCTCTTTCCATTATAGCAGAATAGATAGAAAAGTACATGTTAATTTAAAAAATTCAAATCTATTTCATTTTTGGTTCTCTACTGTTCATGTAACTAAATTTTAATTTTAAAAAAATTACTATTTTTCAAAGTAAAAATAGACTTGTTAAGGGACCCAAGCGCTGGAATTAAACAAGGAAACAGTTCTTAAACATATACTATCTGACAGATACTGTACTACCATCTGGAGATTCAAAGGCAAAACCAAAATAATTATGTGCCTTCAGGGAACTTACTTTCTATCAATGAAATAAATATATACACATATAAGTAGACAGAGTATATGCAAAGTAAATGATGAATTGTCCACATTTCTGATGTTTTCAGTCTAGAATTCTGTCTAGTTCAACCCTTTCAGTTTGTAGATAAGTAAACTGAGACCTGCAGGGGTTCAATTATGCAAGATCACATAAATTATAGCCCAAAAAGCCAAGACTATAAATCCAAATTTCTTTGTCTCCTGGTTCAGGATTCTTTCTACTCTACTTGTATGGATCCTCATATGTTATCTTTGCTATTTTAATTATGTTGATTTGTGTGAAGTTTAATTTTTAAAAAATATATTTTTAATATTTTTGTATCATTTAAGTCAGAATCTACTTTGGAATGAATGTGGGAGTATTCATTCTCAAACCTTTTTCATTTCATTACTCATTGCATGTTCCACATGGGTTTAAATAACCTCATTCCACTAAAACTAAGATTCTTAATTTTTTTGTTTGTCTGTTTATGGGAATCCTTTGTCAGTCTGGTAAAACTTCTGGACCCCTTTTCAGAAGAATGTTTTTAAATGCATAGAATTACAAAGGAAACCAATTATACTGAAATGTAGTTTTTGAAAAAAAAAATTTTTTTAAAGTTCATGGGCCCTAGGTTCAGAACCCTGCACTAGAGTGAGAGAACATAGACACCTGCCTGCAGCAAATGTACACCTAGAGCTTTCTCATTCAATGTAATCAGTTTTCTGTTGAATTGTAACAATCCAACAGAAAGCTAATTGAAGAGGAGAAGCCCGCTGCTTGCTTCTCATTAGTCTAGCCTGAGCCTTGGTTATAGGAACCAGAGCTCTCTTCTGAAGCTGATTGATATGTTATGCCCTCAAACCCCTCAATCTGACCAAATGTTCTACAAAGTAGAAGAGATGTCAGAAAACCTGAAATTTGTACTTTTGTAGTTTGGTCTACTTTCTATTTCAAAGAGACCTTTAAAGTGCTTTAAATGCTATTTAGATCACTTGTCTGTCTAGATGGAAATACTCATTCCTGAGTCTCTGAATCTACTTCTAACCCCAAAGGGGTATCGAGCTATTTGGTGATATCTTTGTTCTCAGAATAAGTTTCAGAAACTGTTGTTTACCTTTTGAACTCTTTACTGGGATGAAAGTGCCATAGGGCTTTTATGGCCTCCTCCTTAAGTGGCTTCATCTATTTCAGGGGAAAAAATGAAAGAAACAAGCAAAACATGGAGGTGGTTTCAGTGTGTTCCCTGATCAAAGGAGTCCTTTATTGATCAAGTACTTAAAAGGGAATGGTATTGAGAAGAACCATTGTTGTATTTCAAGAATGCACACTCCTCCAGTGCTTATCAATTAGAGGACAATCAGCTGACATTTTTCATTAAAGTATATCTTTTCTAACTCTAAATAGAAAACTCACAATTAGGAGACCAGTGCCCTAATCAGCACTGAAGAAGAGCATCTGAAAGTTTTAGTTCTCTACTTTATATCAATTTGAACATTGCTGTTTGATGCTTTTACTGTCAAAAGAAAGATTCCTCAGTTCCTGCAAGTGACTTTCCTTGTAAAATCTGTTTGATTTTGGAAAACAGGTATACTGTGTTATAGTTGAAACTTAAAGCAACAAATTTTAAGGCATTTAGGTTTTGTTATTGTATAAGCAACAGGGAGCCAATGAATATTTTTGAGTTGGGTAATAAGATCATTAAAGAGGTGATGGATTTAAAATTCAGAATGAGACATGTATAGTTGGATATTACCATTGTTGGAATTTGTTTTGCTGGAGTATACATATTGTGAGACGGAGGGAAGTATGAGAGAAAGAAAATAAATTTTTAGATGATGAAAAGCATGATTTCAGAGAAAACTGGAAACATTTACATGAACTGATTCAAAGTGAAGTGATTTACTATGAATGATTCAGATATAAAAGAATAGAACGAGGAAAAACATTTGAAAAATTTAAGAATTGATCATTTCAATAACCTACCATAATTCAACAGGGCCAGTGATGAAGAATGCAAATTATCTCCTCACAGTGAGGTGATGGACTCAGGGAGAAGAATGGGATGAACATTTTTAGACATCACAAATATGAGAATTTATTTTGCTTGATGACACTTTTGTTATGAGGAGTAAGGAGAAAGGAAGAAGAAAATAAATACTTCTTAATTAAAAAAGTGAGCTAAAAAGTTTATCATGATATGATGATAATATTAGGAGGATGGGAGAGACTAAAAGCAGGAATACAAATGGGAAATCATTGACAGTAATGCCGGTTTAGACTGAGAGGCGGCTGTGTGAATCATGCTATGGAAAAGTCAAAAATGATGCCAAGGTTAAAAACTTTATTTTACGGTTAATTTTAAGATTAAGAGAGTGACAGTAGTTTCAGCAGAAATGGGGAAATTATTAAGGCAAGTTGTTGGGAGTGTTGCAGGGACAATGAATTCCATTCTGAACATATTGGTTTTGATATCCCTGGGATATCTGAAGGAGGGGGGAAGGAGAGAGAAGGGGGAGTGGAAAGGGGGAAGGAAAGAGGGAAAGTCAGGGGGAGGGGGGAGAGGGAGAGAAGAGTGAAAGGAGGAAAAAGGAAAGGAAGAGGAAGAAGAAAAGTGAGAGAGAGGAAAGAGAGGAGGAGAGAGGTGGGAAGAGTAAGAAGAGGAGAGGAGAGGAGGAAGGGGTGGGGGGGACAGAAAGAGGAGGAAAGGGGAAGGAGAAAGAGGGAGAAGAGAGGGAGTGGGGAAAGGGGAAGGGAGGGGGAAAGAGGGAGAGAAGGAAAGGGCAAGAGGGGAAGAGGAAAGGGAGAGGAAAAGGAAAAGGGAAAGGGAGGAAGGGGAAAGAGGAGAGGGAGAGGGAAGAAGGGAAAGAGGAGAGGAGAAGGGGTAAGGGGAGGAGAGGAGAAAAGAGGAAGGGAAGGAGAAGAGGGAAAGGGGGAGAGTGAAAAGGTGAGAGGGGAGATGAAGGGCAGAGGAAGGGGGAGGGGGAAGGGGAAAGGGCAAGGAGAAGAGAAGGAGGGAGGGAGGGGCAAGGGAAAAGGGAAAGGGTGAGAGGGAGGATAAAAGGAAGAGGGAGGAGGAGAAGAAGAGGGGAAGGGAGAAAGGAAGGGAAGCAGAGAACAGAGAGAAATTTAAAACAGGTCAAATGTATTCTGATGGGGTGCATATATTATGGGAGATAAATAATTAGGGTAAGACAAAACTTGTCATCCTGGTTAATTTGTCCAGTTTTGTAACTGAAATGAACGACTTAGAAGTCCATTAAATTCTTAGAAAAAGATTTACTTAGCTATTGAAGAATAACAATACTCAGAGCAGAAAAAAAAAGAAGAATTTTACAGAATTCTGTTGAATGCTACTTCCTGGTGTTCATTGAGTTTTGATTATGTTACTGATCTGCAAGTCTGAACTCTTGGTTCAGAAACATCTATGTGGTACAGTGAATAAGAGTACTAGGCCTGGAATCAGAAAGAAGAGTTCAAATTTTATCTCAGACACAACTAATTGTGTAATCTTGGGCAAAACATTCGATCTCTGACTAAGTTTCTTCAACTCTAAAATGGGGATCATGATAGTATCCACTTTACAAGGTTGTTGTAAGGTTCAATTGAAGTAATATTTATAAAGCACTTATAATAAAGCAAGATTTCTTCACATACACTTTCATACATAGCTAATGTAGGAACTTCTTTCCCCAGACAAGGTACACAGATATGTATTGAAGGATTTGTTTTTTGGGTTTACTTAATTCTATTTTATTTTCTTATTAGAGGGGCAAAGTAGGAGAGTCGGATTAAACATACTGGCTATTTGAAAAAGAAAACACAATTAGAAAGGAAAATAAAAGCTATCACTTTTTTCATTTAAACAAAAACCTCTAAGATTTGTAGTCAGAAGATCTTTTACTCTTCAAGTGACCTTGGGCAAGTTAGTTAACTCTAAAAGGAAGGTCTTGAATAAGATTCTCAGCTTCCTTTTTTTTTTTTTTTTGTAAATATACATTCCTATAATACTATAATCATGTATTCTTTTATCACATTTTTTTGTATTCCACAAAGAGATGTTTCTTCCTTTATTTGATTTTAACTTTTTTTCTTTTTTTTTTTCTTTTGAATTCTCTTAGTTCAGTATACCTAAAGCAAATGATAACATTTAAGCAACTCACTTCACTGGAAATGGTTGCTAGATTTGAAGACAATAGTCAAACAAAAGCTGGGAGTCTTAGTTGACAGATGGCCCAGAAGATCTTGGAATCAGAACAAAGTTATTGTCACTAAGCAAATGAAAGAAATCAAAGATTAGGAGGAGATAAAGCACAAGAAGGCTAATTTGACACCATCATAGCATGTATAAAGGGCGGGGCGGGCAGGGGAAACAAACTTATAGAACACAGGGCAGACCTAGGTTGTAAAGGATTTTACATAGCCAATAAAGGGATTTTTATTTGATTTTTTTAAGTAACAGAAGTTAATGAAGTTTGTTGTTTGTACTTCATTCTTGAAGAGGATCATGACATTAAGGAAATAATGTCACAATATGCAAGTGAGTTGGATTTAAATGAGGCAGAGCTGGGCAAAGTCATCAGCCTCACTTACTCTGCCCAAAACCATCTAGGCATTGTGACCAGATATAGATGAGGAAGACTGGAGATGGCCTTGGATACAGTGGGAGACCTTGGTTGGCCCTTTTTTGCTAAGATCTTTAACAGATCTCACTTTGATTGAAGCAACAACCATAGAGTGATTAAGGCTAAGTAAGAATTGAGGCAAAGAATAGACTTTTTAGCTAGCCAAAAAAAAAAAAAAATCCAATCTGGAAGGAGAAGACTCTCAGGATTTCTGGCCAAAACAGAATAATTGCTATTTACATTCACTTTGAGTCAATCTGGGCCCAAAGACCAAATGGGGCTTGGCCTGGGACCTATTGCTGATCAATCAGTGAGAACCAGAGTAGTTTGAGTTTAAGACAGGGTTCTAACTCAGTAAACCTTGGATAAGTAGGGGTATGACATGATCAGACCTGACCTTTAGGAAAAACACTTTGGTCTCTGGAAAATAAATAGGAGAGGGGAAAGAACTGCAGTAGGGAAACTAAATACTAGACTATTGCTTAAGTTAAGTAATGATAAGTGTCTTAACTAGAGTGATGGTTGTGTATATAAAGAAAAGAGGGCAGAGTAGAAAGATGGTTGTATAGGGATATGAATGACAAAAGAAATGCATGTTTTAATTTTGAAGGTAAGGACATTTTAATATTTGAGTTAAATTCAGAAGCTAATTGAGGGAGAATGCATAATTGAGGATAAATTCAAGGTTGTGATACTGGGTGGCTGGAAGCATGGTGGTCCTCTTGATAAAAAAATAAGACAATTCAGAATAAAAGTGATTTTGGAGTGCAAGATAATGAGCCAATTTTGCACATGTTGAGTTCGAAATTCCTACTGCACTATCCAAATCTAAAAGTTCAATAAGGACAAAACCAAATGGTTCTCATGTCAGCTTCAAGCCCCTTCAAGTGTTCTAATCCAAGCTAAAAGAGCAGTTGACCCTTCAATCTTTGTATCAGAGAACCTCCAGATTTTCTGGGGATGTGAATAGAAGAATTAAACTGAATCAGTTGTTTATCCTTTGGCCTTTCACATTCAGAATTTTATCCTATTGTTCAGTCCCCCTCCTTGTCCACTTTCCCTCTTTCCCTGCCACCCTCCCCCCAGCTCAAGAATAATGAAGAATGACTTGAGGAATATTATACTCTTTTTTGCCCTGGATTATTGAGATAGACCTATTTCTAAGAGAAAAAAAAATAATTGGAATAATTTCCTTCTCTGTAAAGATGTTGAAATGACATCTTACCTACTACAGATGATTGAATAAATGTTCTTTCCAGAGGACCTAATTTAAAATTGTTTGCAATCTGGAAGAATCTGTCTCAATATCTTTCTCTAAGAACCTACAGCTGTTTACTGAGAGGTTTCCTGAGAATAGGACTTTATCCAAGATCTGAAACCATGGTAGCTTAGAATCAGGCTACAGAGATCTAATTAAAAAGGTGATTTCCTAACATATGGAGCTCCTATGTGGAATCAGGACAGTATTCCACTCTGGGGAAGACACTGACCCTTTAAATGCTTTTGACATTAAGTTTAAATTTTGGCTCTTAAATTCAATCCAAATATTTAATTCTCCCCCCAAGTATACATACCCCTTGCAAGGCTTTATTTGTGTTGACTTTCATCCCAGTTGGACTGACTTTAGGGACTGTATCACTGAGACCTGTGCATTAAGTGGTACATATGTTGTGTAAACAGCCAGACAGCCACCAACTGTCAAGTTGCTTTTACCAGAGTGTGAAAAAATCACATATGCCATGTGGAAAAGCAGAGGAAAAACAAAGGTTTATAATAGGACTAGGAAATGGTTCAGGTGAAAAGCACCCTCTTCTCTTTTGTGTGAGTCCTTATTTTTCTGTGAATATTATTTATTATCGTTGTGCACCAAAAAAATATGCTAGAGGGACACTAGACCAATTCCCTGCTCATATGGGGCCTAATTCAATAGTGGGCTTAATCAACTGGACAGGCAGACAAAGCCTTGGAATATACTCATAAGGGAAACAGAGTTGGAGGCTTAGACAAACAGCAGATGGAAATCAGGGACCAGGGTGTTTTGGTGTTTTGTTTTGGATTTTTTTTTTTTAACAGGTGTGGATGAGACAATGAAACAGTCCAGCAGGCCAGCAGGGAAGCTGGAGATATCTGTTAAAACGATATTGAACATTATTGCTACCACAATTAGTTTAGTCTTTTGTTCATTAATTAAACAGACATTTTAATAACAGTGGCATTTATATGTAGGTTGTGTGGCCCATTTAGGTTATGCCTATGTCTTCATGGATTGTCTAAATGTGACTCTTAAGCATGAATAGTTTGTCTTTGGAATTTACAGAAGGGTATTCTATAATGAATCAGCTTGGGAGAGGAAAAAAGGGAAAGAGGCTAGAAAGAGAAGAGAAGATCTAGAATAGAGCACTGGAGATCTCTCACAGTTAGTGAGATCTTATCTATCCTTTATTTGAACTTTTTGAAATCTAGCCTTTCACACATGATAAGACCCTTGTAAACATAGCTCCTTAGAAAATTCCCCATGTTGTTGAACAATCAGTCATAAGATTTTTCAATAATGTTTTGAGGTTCTTTGAGCATGAAGAGTAAAAGAAATTATAGAGTAGCAAGATATTTTGCTCTGCAAAGTAGTCTGCTAGGATCATGGAAGATGTTGTAAAGAGAGTCCAAATAACATGAGATAGTTAATGTTCAAAATGCTCCCCTTTTACAAGTGACTAGATTAAATACACCAAACCTTGAAGGATTCCTCTAGGAAATTCACAATGGGAAAGTGGTCAATCTAAACATTTTCACTAAAAAAGAAAATTGGATGAAACAAAACAAAACACTCCTTATCCAGATGATAAACTGGCTTGAATAATAAGAGAGATAAAGAAAGAGAGAGGAAGAAATAGATTCAGATAAGCAGTGGATGTTTCCTTTAGACTTGGAAAATTCTCAGATCAATGTAATGACCAACTACAAATCAATATTCAGCCCACCTCCTGAGAGGTGATAGATTCAAGATGCAGCAGGATTTTATTTTGCTTGACTATGCATATTTTTTACAAAGCTTTTCTTTTTATCTGATATATGTATATTTGTATGTGTGGGAGGGAGAGAAAATATATATTCGTTAATTGAATAAAATAAAACAAAATAAAATTCAACAAAGTTGAAGATCATGAATGAAAAACAGACATTGAAAAGTAATGTAAACCTCTTTTACATATAAAAGGAAAATTCCATGCCCCAAAAGAGTTCTGAGATTTGAGTAATTCTAATTTTATGAAGAGATTAGCAAAGACAGTGAATTTGTGAGAGGGAACATAATTGCCTCCATACATTTTTTTGTATCCTATGCATCTGCATAGGACCTTAGTAGGAATCTGGAAGTATAACTTGCTGGTCACCATAAATAAGATAGTTTCTAAGGGAACCCTGCTTTCCACTAGGAATAATTGTTAAAAAAGAGACTTCCTAGGTGACATACCTCAGAGCCAAGGTCCTAAAAGAGAAAAGGTGTCTCTATGGCTTCTCTCAATCCTAGGTTAATGGTCACTAGGCTTACTGAAAGTGAACAGTAGCACTCTAAAAGAAAAGAATACTTTAACTCCAAGAGAAATGAATACTCCAGCTGAAAAGATCTCACTACCCAAGTGAGCAAGAGGCTGGAAGTGGTGGAGATTATAGATAGGCATCAAAGAATGAGCCCAGGGAGCCCAGGTCAATCATCATTCAGAGATTCTCTGCCCTATAAAGAGTCTGATAGAAAGTGACCTCTCTGGCTCAACTCACTGCCTGTCCCTGCTCACCATCAAGAAGTAGGATCACAGTAAGGTTATTAAAGTCAATTCATAGCTGAGATTTGGAGACTGAATACTATGTTGAACATAGAAAGGAGTCACAGTGTTATAAGAGCTGTAGTTTTGATATATTGCTGCACAAATTTAATTTCAATTAAAGTACCAGACTCAAAAGGCTAAGGGCTTTTCTTGTATTTTCTTCAGACATGGGATTTTCAATGGTTACAAAAAAAAGTTGGGGTAGGGTCAGGAGAATAGATATGATATGTGATGACAGAAATCTTGCAGTTAACCATTATATAGACAACAATGGAAGACAATCATGTGACTGGTTAATTTACTCACCTTAGAGTTATAAATACTTAAACAAGTTTTTTTTTTTTGTTTGTTTTTTAAGCATAGGTATAACATACATAAACAAATAATTAACTCCTTCTGGTCCTCTTCCTATCTTTATAGTTGAAAGCTCACAGATTCATCATTTACATCCAGTATATTATTCCCACTAAAGTTTCATTAATGCCTTTGTGGCTAGAAATTGCTTCAGTATTTCTCTTCATTAATGTAAATGCTAGAAATTAAGAGATACCATAGAGAAGGGCTCGAGAATCAACATTTCTGGTTTTTTAACTGAAGTTTCTATAGTGAAAGAAGCAATGATATGATATTGAATGGAAGCAATGCTCCTGTCCATGATGAAGGCAAATACTTTTGTAAATCCTTGACTAAAACATCATAAACTTTTCAGAGACCCCCAGTACATGGGGTTTGCTGGAATCAACTTCAGAGCCAATGATTAAATTTTTAATGTGAACATTTACACTTTGGAAATTGACAAATCAGAGTTTTTAAAAAATTGTTTTGTTGATTATCCTGACTTAAGAAAGTGACAGAGAAAATGTTAATAATACAGATTAAAATTAAAAAGTATATCATAGGGACATATTTTTGTTTTATTTTTCAGAGCCATTTTATAAACATTTACCAGCATATCCCTGCCCAAGAGTTTCTCAAAATTATTGCTGTGGACATTATTTCTTTGTTCCTTTGCCTGTAACTTCAGTTTCTATCTTTTGAATTTTTGAAGACTTAATGAAGAAAAAAATTAAGGCTTTTCTCCATGGCTGGAATTCACCCCCTTAATGTCTCCTATTGGAGTCTTTGTTGAGATTCAGGATGGTCAGGGAGGGGGGAAAGAAAAAAAAAGGAAATTTACATGATAATTTTATTATATATTTAAATTGAATAGCCTTGTATATAATAGATTTAAAGTTTCAGATGCAATCATTATTTAAAACAATATACTGTTATGAAAATGCTCATTTTATTCCATGAATTAAAAATTAAATACAAATTTTAAACAGATTCAATTCAGCTGTTATAACCTTGGTAAAATGTTCCCCAATTCATCTCCTGCCTTAATTTGACTTTAGTGTTCTTACATTTTTCAAATTATTTGTATTTACTTATCTATATTTTTGTTTTATCTGTTCAGTTAAGTTCAAGCTCCTTGAAGACAGAGACTGGGTTTGCTTTTTTTTTTTTTTTTTTTTTTTTTAATAATGTGTTAGCATCCCTGGTGCCTACCACAGCACTTGACACATAATAGGCACTTAATAAATATTTTCTAAATTAAATTAAATAGAAGTCCTATTCTATCTAGGAGACTAATCTCTGATACTAGCTGCTAGTGCTGACAGGCTCACAGTTATGCTATCAGTTAATTATAAGTATGATACAAGGAATGCGTAGGCAAATTTAGGGGATGTAAAGTCAAAGAGAATCTTTGAAAACTTTTGAGGACCGTGTTCCCATTGTATTGATACATCATGTGTATATGTTCCCCCAAACAAGTACAGATTATTTCTGTTCCCCTTCCTCTCATTCAGCCAATCCCTGGAGTTCTTTCTTTCCCACTGTAACAACAAACACTGAATATTTTGGTATTTCTAAGTAGGAGTCAGGATTGGGGCATAACCACATGGGAGTTTTTACCCACTCAATCAGTTCTTGAATGTGATCACAAAGATGGTGGTACTCTAGCTCATTCCACATAAGGACTGGTTTGCCTTTTCCACAGTAGTTTTTAGAGACCATTTCCATACATGTTCAGCTGTCAGCCATTGTTACTTTTTACAAACCAGAAGAATATGCTAATTGTCCTGACATAAAATATGACATGCGTAAGAACATGTCTCTCACAAATGTGGCTCTCAGGAGGATTCCATCTTCAAAAATCTTCATTTATAAGGGAAAATGTTCCTTGTGATGTTTTTTATTCCTTTGTAATAATGGGGTGGAGGGCTAAAATACGACGTTCAACATACTACAACACAGTATGGCAGAAAGTAAATTCTGCATGAAAATATATACATTCTGCTTATATTTAAGTAACAAAGACAGATAAGAATGCTAAGGGCTTTAGGCACTAGAGACACTCTAAGAAATGACAGTATTCTAAACCATTGGATTTCATAGAAAACTACTGCATATACTACTAGATATTAAACTTCCAGTTTCTGTAGAAATCTCTAATTCTTCCATGGATTTAGTTAAGGAACTAAAAATGTCTTCTGTGGATATTTTTATAATAATATTTTTCTGTTATAAAAAAGGCATTGCCAGACACCACCATCTGTCGTGTAGACTGACAGTGTAGGATCTGATGTCTTTCTGTGACTTCCTATCTTATATAATTGGAGGTTTCAGCCCAGAGTGATGCTTCATTTCTACCTAAAGACGACCAAGTTTAAGTTTGCCTGGAATATTTTAATCATTTTCCTGCTATGCACTGATAAGACCAATGCACTGTGTAGTTAAAAGCTATAAATGTGTCTATTCAGAGTATGTAAAATTCCTCCACTAAACACTTGGCCAAAATCCAAAATTATTACCATAATACCTTCTGAAATGAGACAGAAAACATCATGTATTATAAATGATAAATGTTTCATTTGTACTTACTTTATTTTGTAAATTTGAAACATTCATACACTCTTGGCGAAGTCAACTTGGGGAGGATTTTATTTAGTTAAGTTCTTTGGTTAAGAAAGCTGTCTCTGAGAAGAACTATATATAAAAATTGGAGTTTGCCTGTCATGGTTTAAAAAAAGGCTCACAAGCTATAAAGCATTCTTTTTTACTGTAAAGCTTTATAGGACCAAGTGTAATAGATGTTAGTCTTCTCTCAAAAACATTAGTAAAATAACTTTAGTGATTATTTAATTCACAAGTTACACCTATTCAGTAAAAGAGAAATCGTTTGACTTGGAACTTGTTAATTGGAGATAATGTCTGTGGAGCTGAACATTGTCACAGGGTAATGGTCTCCTGCTGCTCAACCCT
Source organism: Myrmecobius fasciatus (assembly GCA_023553655.1). NCBI lineage: Eukaryota > Metazoa > Chordata > Mammalia > Dasyuromorphia > Myrmecobiidae > Myrmecobius > Myrmecobius fasciatus. The sequence continues at coordinate 325,249 of JAJPUD010000040.1, read as the reverse complement.
GGAAATGTTGAAGGGAAGCCAAAACATTTGTTTGCAAAGCAGGAAACATTGGTTCTTTGACATGATTTTGGTGAAATGACTTTATTTTTGTTTTATCAAATTCTAAATGTATTTTTATACATTCAGGTTAATTTTTATTTTAATGTGGTCTCCATTTTGGCCCCCAGTTTTAGTTGTATCAATTATAACTTAACTAATGTGATTATTCCCATAGTTATTGCTAATTAGTTCAATTACAATAATAATGACTGTCATTTATATAGTACTTTAAATTTTGCAAAGCACTTAAAATGTCTCATTTTATGCTCACAAAAAACCAGGGAAGTAGGTGCTATTATTATGCCTATTTTATAGATGAAATTAAGACAGAAAGAAATTAAGTGACTTACACACAGGGCTATAAAGCTAGTAAGTGTCTGAGGCTGGATTTGAATTCAGCCCTTCCTGACTCCAGGTTTAGCACTCTTATCTACTCTATCATGTAGAGCCTAGATAGTGGTAACTCATTTATATAACATTTTACAAATATTATCTCATTTGATGAACAAAACAACAATGTAATGTGGATAAGTATCCACATTATACAGTTGGTAAATAATTTAGCAATATTAAATGAGTATTACTTCCCAAAAAATTATAAAGGCAAATGAGTTAAAAACCCAATGAACTGCCAGTGGGTACAATAGAGAATATTGAATTCAAGTATAGAGTTCTCTATCTTTCTGATGAATTGATCTTAATATATATTTTGATTGCATGTTATTATGAAGTATGTATATATTAAACCATATATTATTATAATGCAGATCACATATATTATTATAATATAATATATATATATATATATATATATATATATATATATATATATATATATTATACATCGGTTGCATGCTGAACTGATTTTATAAGTAGACCTAGCTGTGAACTGTGGTGATTTCAGGATAATAGGGATAGGAATAAGAAAGTCTACCTTTTCCTCTAGCTAAATCTACTGCCACATCCAACCCTCAACTAATCTCCACAATGCATAACACTCCTACTTGCTGGCACCTCTACCATATAAATACTTGATTTCTACCTCTTGCTTCTAAATCAGCACAACCACTCCTAAAATACCATGTCAATTGGTTACCCCATGACTATGCTCAGTATTCTTCCTTAGTCACTATTTCCTTTCATGTATTACATTTCCTTATTAGAATACAAGTTCTTTGGGAACAGAGTGAGTCTTGGTTCTGACCTTTCTACTTACTTTTTTTTTATTTATTCATTAATTCCTTCATGTGCTTTGTTTTTTATTGCTGCTTAGTAGTTTTCATTTGTGTCTGATTCTTCTTGACCCCATTTGGGATTTTCTTGGCAAAAAATACTGGAGATTTCTACCATGTCCTTCATTTCATGTTTGGAAAGGACAATTCACACTTCTCATACTTCAGGACCACTGACATCCTTGGCTGATATTTTGCTGCTCTCACTGAGCCTGTTTCTTGCTAGTTTTGATGTCTCTGCTTGTCTCATTGTCCCACTGGTCTTACCAGTTTGATGGAGACTGCTGGTTTCTGTTGTGTATAGTATCTGCCTTGTGAAACTTGTCTCAGAACTTCTTGTGGTGAGAATTTTTCCACTAATTTCTAGTAGTCCCAAGGTATTTGATGTTTATTAGCTCCTGAGCACATATATCATCTCTGCTAAATATCCATCTATACTTTGAGCTTCTAGGCTTCTCTTTAAGGCCTCCTGACAGTCATCTCAGCTCCAGTCTGGAGCCTTTCAATTAGGGTTAGCTGACACTTTTTTAAATTTAACAATCGTACTTAGTTAATAAAAGCTAAGTAGAATGTCACCAGACTAAGACTGGTTTTTCTTAAAAAGAAAGGTAAAAACAGATGTATGACATTACTTTGATATCCCAAAATAATCCCATCTTCTATTTAGATAGCCATCCCTTATAATGAAGAATCGAAAAAGAAATAGAAAAAATAAATCAGAATAAATAAGATGTCAGGTTGAGTTTGAGAATATATAAAAACCAGTCAATAAATATTTATTATTATTATCAAGTTACCTGCTATGTGACAGATATTGTATAAATTATTTTTTTTGTCATGCTTAGTTCACTTTGCATCAGTCTTTCCAAAGTTCCTCTGAATTCTTAATGTTTATCCAATGTTTTCCTACATTTTTCTTCCTAAATTCTTAGGCATCATAAAAGTAATTTTTTTCAGTTCCTATTTGGATTGAGATCATAGTCTTCTCTTACAAACAATGATCTAAATCAATATTATCCATTTCTTAGATAATCTCCAGTGTAATATGTTGGGGAAGGGAAGGTGAGTGTAACTAATGTTGGAGAGCATCTAAAATGGCAACACTCTCCTAGAAATACTGGATACCTACTTCTGGTACATGAGGAGGACTGTTGTGTGTACATTCTGTGTTAGTTTAACTATTTGATTGGGAAAAAATATTTTTCTATTGTCTGTGTAGCCAGAATTGGCTGCATCTTTAAAACTACTTGATGGGGCTGCTTATTCTTTCTCTTTGTCTTTGTCTCCATCTCTCTTTTTCTGTGTCTTTCTATCTCTGCTGGGTCTGTCTATGTCTCTTTTCCAAGTAGAATTCAGGGACATAGCAAGTGATATCATGTGGCAGAGACTGAGCATCATATCTGGCTCCTACTGCTATCCCCAGGTTAAGTGGCTTCCAGAAACAAGTTTGGGTTCTATTCTGTTTGTCTTTTTCCCTTCTAGCTTCTGTGTATACAAACTAAACTAATCTATAAATTTATTCTTCCCTTGAGACTGAGGTGTTGTAGGATCAATTATTGGTGGTAGAAATATTTGTACATTTGTTACTCATACATTTACAGTAAATATTCCTTTTTGAAAACTAATTTAATCAGTAAGTGGTTAAATGGAACTGGAAATGATACTCACTAGACTCTTAAATTGGGGAAAAAATTTATAGAGACTAGCTCAATCTCTCCTCATAAAATAATCCAAAGTATATTTGAAAGTAAATAACAAAAACCTTTACGAATTTCTTTCTTGTTATACATTTAGTAGGCAGGATTTAAGCCTTTGATTTTGTTGGCCTAGCGTATTCCTAGTAGGGAAATTTTCCTCCACTAGGGCAGAAGGGCAATTCTTCTGTAATGACTATGGGAACTAATAGATTAAGTAAATCATTGTCACAAGTGAAATTTAATCTAATTCTTGAGTACAAAATTGGCCATTAATATATATGATTAAAATATTATTTCTGTGAAAGTTAAATATTTGATTGTTTAATTAAAATAATTAATAATTATTATTTATACATTATGTACTATAATCATTTTAAATAAATAATAAAAATGGAATTTATATTTGTTGTTGTTGTTCAGTGATGTCCAACTCTTTGTGACCCTTATTAGGTTTTCTTGGCAAAGATATTGGAATTGCTATTTCCTCTTCCAGGAGATTAGACAAACAGAAATTTAATCCTGGCCAGGAAAACAGCTAGTAAGTGCCTGAGGTTGGATTTTAACTCAAGTTTTTCTGACTCCATACCCAGTCTAGCTTCTTCTTTAGCACCTATTATATGCCAGGCACTGTGATAAGGATTTTACCAATATTATGAACCGCACAACAATCCTACAAAGTAACTACTATCCCCTTTTATAGATAAGAAAACTTAGGCTGACAGGGTCATATCTCTAGTAAGTTTCTGAACTTGGTTTGAACCTAGAGCTTCTTTTTTATATCTACATATAGTCCCACCTAGCTAAAATATTGTGTATACAATTCATATATACCTATATTCATAAAAACATTGAAAATTGTTCTTAGAAATGCACATAATAGACTTCCAAGGTAGAGTCAAGATAGAGGAGTGAAGCTAGAAAACTTCTTGAGGTCTTCCAGCTTGCTTTGAAAACCACATGAAGCCAAGCCTCTGAACCGAGTCTGATGGAATGAAACCATTCTCTAGCTCAAGATAGATTGGAAAAAAAAAAAAAACTTCAAGAAAAGTCAGTTTCACTGGGCTGAAAAGGATGTTCAGTCCAGCTCAGACAGACTCTGGGAAATCTGGTGAGAGGGTCTTAATCACAGCAAATCAGCAACTGAGATCTTCAGGCCTGGCTCAGTAGAGAAGCAGAGCAGGGGGGCAGCTTCCAGTCCCAGCTCAGAAGGCAAACTCTGGAAACCAGGCTGTTTCTGAAAAGAACAGCCAAAGATATCCCCTGCAAACACAAGAGGTCCCTGTGCTCAAAGCCAAGGCTCGGAGCTGCACAGAAAACTTGGGACACCATTCCCTTTACCCCCAGAGGAAAACTTGACCATAAAAGTAAAAAAAAAAAAAAAGGAAAAAACAAAAGAAAAGGAAAGAAAATGAGCAAGAAACAAAAAAGAACCTTGACCATAGAAAGCTACTTTGGTGACAAGGAAGACTAAAACACCAACTCAAATGAGAACAAAAACAGAGGAAATCTCAAAGAATGAGATGAATTTGTCTCAAGCCCAAAGAGGCTTCTTGGAAGCTCTTATAAAAGACTTTAAAAGTCAAATAAGAGAGATAGGATAAAAATAAGAAAAGAAATGAGAAGTATACAAGAGAGAGCCAGCAACTTGGAAAAGGAAGGCAATTCCTTAAAAATTATAATTGGCCAAATGCAAAAATAAAAAATTTACTGAAGAAAATTAGACATGAAATATAAAAGCTAGCAAAATAAAAAATTAAAACCCCCAATTAAGTACCAAATTAGAGATTCTGAAACTCCAAAGAGAGATTAATAAAATTGAAACTAAAAAAATACCGAACTAATTAATGAAAATGAGTTGAAAAAACCAACAAAATTAATAAACCTTTGGTCAATTTGATTAGAAAAAGGAAAGAAAATCACCACCATCAAAATGAAAAGGTGAATTCACTACCAATGAAAAAGAAATTAAAGCAATAATTAGGAGCTATTTTGTCCAACTATGTCAGCACATCTAATAGTCTAACCAAAATGAATAAATATTTACAAAAATTACAAAATCTGCAAAAATATAAATTGTCCAGATTAACAGAAGAGGAAAGAAATTATTTAAAAATCCCATTTTAGGAAAACAAGTCATCAATGAACTTCTAAGGAAAATATTTCTAGGGCCAGATAGATTCAGAAGTGAATTCTACCAAACATTTACAGAACAATTCTGATTCTATTTAAACTATTTGGAAAAATAGGTAAAAAAGGAGTTCTGCCAAATTCTTTCAATGACACAAATATAGTACTGGTACCAAAACAAGGAAGAGCCAAAATAGAGAAAGAAAATTACTGACCAATATCTCTAATAAATATTAATGCAAAAATTATAAATAAATCATGAGCAAAAAGTTTACAGCAAATTATCAGCAGGATAATACACTATGTCCAAATGGCATTTATACCATGAATACAGGGCTAGTTCAATAACAGGAAAAGTATTACCATAATTAACCATATCAATAAAAAAATCAACAAAAATCATGTGACAATCGCAATAGATGCAGAAAAAGCTTTTGATAAAGTACAGCACCCACTCCTATTAAAAACACTAGAAAGTATAAGGATAACGGGAGCTTTCCTTAAAATAAAAAGCAGAATCTATCTAAAACCAACAGCAAACATTATTTGTAATGCAGGGAAGCTGGACATATTCCCAATAAATCAGGGATGAAACAAGGATGCCTATTATCACCGCTATTAATTCAACATTATATTATAAATGTTGGTTTTAGCAATTAGAAAAAGAAGTTAAAAGAATTAGAATACATCAATGAGGAAATAAAAATATCACTTTTGCAGATGATATCATGATGTGCTTAGAGAATTCTAGAAAATCATGCAAAAACCTATTCAAAACAAATAATAGCAGTATATAAAATAAAACCACAAAAATCATCAGCATGGTTATATATTATTGATAAAGCTCATGAACAAGAGATTGAAAAAGAAATTCCATTCAAAATAACTATAGACAAAATGATATATTTGGGTATCTACTTGCCAAGACAAATCCAAGAATTATATGAATGCAATTACAAAACAATTCTCATGCAAATAAAGTCTGATCTAAAAAATTGCAACAATATTTATCAATTGCTCATGGGTGACCTGAGCTAATATGATAAACATGACAATTCTGGCTAAATTGATCTACTTGTTCAGTGCCATAGCAATGAAACCGCCAAAAATTGTTTTAGAGAATTAAAAAAAAAATAACAAAATTCATTTGGAAGAATAAAAGGTCAAGAATAGTAAGGGAATTAATGAAAAAAGTACAAAGTGATGGCTTAGCTATACCAAACCCTAAACTATATTGTAAAGCACTTGTCATCAAAACTATTTGGTACTGGCTAAGAAATGGAGTGGTGGATCAGTGGAATAGACTAGATACACATGATACAATAATCAAAGCCTAGAGTAATATAATATTTTATAAGCCCCCAAACTCCAACTTCTAGAATCAGATCTCACTATTTGACAAAAATTGATGGAAAAACTGGAAAATAATATGTCAGAAACTTGGCACAGACCTACATCTCACACCCCATACCTAAATGGCTATGTGATTTTGGCATAAAGGATGATACCATAAATAAATTAGAAAGAAAGAAATAATTTACCTATCAGATCTTTGGAGAAGAAAGCATTTATGATGAAAGAACTAGATAACATTAAGAAAGGGAAAAATGGTCAACTTTGATTATATTAAATTAAAAAGGTTTTGCACAAGCAAAGCCAACAGGAAAAAAAAAAAGATTAAAAGGAAAGTACAATGCTGTGACAAAATCCTTATAGCCAGTGTTTCTGATAAAGGTCTCATTTCTAAAATGCCTAAAGAAGTGTGCTAAATTTATAAGAATTCAAGTTATTCCCCAATTGATAAATGGTTAAAGGAGATAAACAGGCAATTTCCACACGATAAAATTAAAGCCATCTATAATTATATGAAAAAATGCTCTAAATCACTCTTAATTAGAGAAATGCAAATTAAAACAATTCTTAGGTACCACCACACACTTCTCAGATTGACTAAGATGACAAGAAAAGATAATGATAAATGTTGGAGGACATGTAGGAAAACTGACACCTTAATGCATTGTTGATGGAGTTGTGAAATGATCCAATGATTCTAGATAGCAATTTGGAACTATGCTCAAAAGGTTATAAAACTGTGCATATCTTTTGACCCATCAGTGCCACTATTGGGTCCATATCCCAAGGAAATCATAAAGAATGGGAAAGGACCCACATATGCAAAAATTTTTGTAGTAGCTCTTTTTGTTTGTGGCAACAAACAATTGGAAAATGAGTAGATGTCTATCAATTGGGAAATGGCTGAATATGCTATGGTATATAAAGGTAATAGAATACTTTTGTTCTATAAAAATGATAAAGAAGCTCATTTTAGAAAGGGCTGGAAAGATTTACATGAACTAATGCTGAAAGAAGCAAGCAGAACCAGGAATACATTGCATACAATAACAGCGAAAATGTGAGATGATCAACTATTCAAGACTTGGTTCTTCTCAGTAGTTCAGTGATTCAAAGCAATCTCAATAGACTTTGATTAGAAAATGCCATCTGCATCCAGAAAAGAATTATGGAGATGGAATGTAAATCAACAAAAGCTATGTTCAATTTTTTTTTTCTGTTTTGTTCCTCTCATTGTTTTCCCCTTTTGTTCTGATTTTTCTCTTCCAACAAAAGTCATAAAGCAATGTGCATTAAAATTACTTAATTAATTAAAAAAGAAAAATGAATGCACATAATGTAATTGAACTCATATTTATAAAGAAGTACCTTTATATTTTACAAGGAGTTTTAAAAATAAAATCTCTCTTGATCCTTATAACTAACCATCAACTTTTTGAATTACAGATGAGGAAGTTGAGCTTGAAACAAGTAATAAATAGCAACAAGACAAACTAGGATTCAATTTGTAGTTGAAAACTGTCTAGTCATTTAGTTGTACCCAACTCTTTTTGAACTCATTTGAATTTTTCTTGGCAAAGATACTGGAGTGATTTGCCATTTCTTTCTTCAGCTCAATAACAGATGAGTAAACTGAGGCAAATGGTTTAGTTAGTTGCCTAGGATCACATAGCTAGTAAGTATATCATATGGAACAATTTATAAAATTAGTGATTCAAAAAAGATAATGGTAATTAAGGGGAGAGAGGGAAAAGTGGAAAATAAAGGAAGACAGTATCAGGAATAAATTGAAAAACTAGATTTTCATCCAAAGAAAGGTGATTTCTGCTTCTCCTGTCATTTTTCTCTAGTATCTTTTTGGTTGAGCAACAGTATATAAGCAGATGTTTCACTTGAAGATTTTTTTTATCTTTCTTTGTCATCTGCTTTTGTTTTGTAAAGGAGGAAATCTTTATTTAAAAAAAAAAGCCTAGTTAGGGCAAATTAAAAAAATAATGATAATAATAAATACTTGCTAGTTTATCAAGTATTTTCCTTAGGATGACATGTCAGACATATAATGTATCTGCTATAATCATTGTTTTATAATTTGGCAAACTGAGACTTAGGGGAATTATGTGATCTGTCTAAATTTCAAGGTCATGTATCATACCACAGATATTCTATAAGGATTCCTCAAAATAAGTGGTTAGTGAACTTAGTTAAGACATTTCCCTCATGACTATTGTCTTTTTTTCTTTATAATCAAATCCAGTGAAGTAATAAATATTATAGATAGGCTTCAAGACCCACTCTGATTCACCAAAATTATTGCTTCCTGAGTGATAAGGGAACATCAGAACCAGTTCAAGAAAGCATATTACTCTACTATTTCACTTGGCTCCTTTCTGCATCACTTAGGCACTTTTTAAAACCTAGAATATTTTCTAAATATACCAAAGCTTTGTTTCAAAAATTCTGAGTGTTGCTCTAAGATTCCAACATTGTTATTTACATTCTTTAGTCTGCAAAATTGGCCACTTAAGAACTTACAATAGTGTAAAAAAAAAGTTTCTGTATTCTGTGATGGGTGCAGTTAATTAGATTTATGTTTCTATGTTTTGTTTTTCAATATTAAGGTACTCTACTCAATACGATATAAAAGGTATTAGGTAATCTACCATAATTCAATCACAAACATTACTTAACCATGGCTACTTGAATGAGATTGCTCTGCTATGTGCCTAATTGCCCTTGAGATGATATTTTCTGATCTTGAAAGGTTTGAACTAATGATGTTCTCTAATTTAAAGCATTCTTTCTCTCACTAGAGACTTACATGTCCTACTGAAGTTAAAGCCCAAAGGCACAAGTAAATCTAGATGGTAAAAGGCAATCTTGCAAAACATACCTTGATATTGATTCTAGTTTAAAAGTTGTGTATCATTTCCCTATAGGTGGAGAGCTCTGACCTTTGTTAAGCTGTTATACTGTTTTTTTTTTTTTTTTTGATAATTCTATTTCTTATCACAATACTGATCTTGGAAAATATCTGATTCTAACTTAAATTATAGACAGGTTTAAATTAGCCCTTATTTTAGGACAAAAGAACCAATGGGTTCATCATTTACTTTGAAATTGTTTAATTTTTAGCAAATTTCAAATTTGTGTGATAATAAATATTCTGCTGAAATTATGTGCTGCATCATCATTCCTCATGTTCATTGAGACTTCAGAAGTAGAGAGCAAATCTTAGCAATTGTGACAGGAAATAGGGGCAAGGAAACTGGCATGAGTCTGGGGGCACTCTCAGACAAGTATGCTTCTAGTGCATAGATGCTATGGATTGCTTTCAGGGGGCTATATACTTGGAAGAGGAAAATTACAACTTTATTTTCACTTGCTTCTAACTGAAATTTAGGGTTTCTTTTTCATTAAAATGCAGCCAAACAAGGCACTAGTATTAGCAGGTCCTGTGATTTTAATGATAAATTTATAGCAAGCTTTAAGGTTGGTAAAGCATTTTACAAACATCTTTTTTTTTAAATTTTTGTAACAATCCTGAAAAGTAAGAACTATTGTTTACACTCTCTTACATACAGACAAAAGTTAAATGATTTGCCTATAGTCACACAGTTACATATAAAGTATCTGAGGAAGTATTTGACTTCACGTCTTGTTTACTGCAGGTCCACTGGTCTATTCATTTTGCCACCTAGCTGCCTTTGTCACCAAAAGAAATCACAATTTTTTTTTTGTTATATTACAGCTCTTGGAATTATATAAAAATATCATTTATAATCACTACTTCTAAATTATAATAGTTATCACTATTGCCAAAATTGGCTATGACCATAATATTCTTGTCCCCAGATCCTCTTGTGATATTCTGATCAACTATTGAAACAGAACTGTGCCTAGTACTAGTTCAGCCACAAAATGATGAAGTTTTTTTATTTCCACAATGGTGACCCAGACATCTATATTGCTTTCTGACATTTCTTACCTACAATCATTTTATTCTTTAAGACACTTAAGATGTTGAGTTAATTTTAATTAATCAGCATAATTCTATTGGCTATGAGTATAACCCAAGTAAGTTCAAATATATCTGATATTTGAAATTGTTGAAATGTATTATTTAAAATAATTTATTATTACTAATAGATTACATAATTATATAGGTCATGCACATTTGTTACAAGTTCTGTGAGAAGAGAGATCTTTTTGTTACTTGGTTTTTTTTTTCTTTCCCTTTACACACTGTCATGATATGACATGCACCCGCAGTATGTTTTACTAGTGGTATTTGTGTTTTATTGTTCCATAAAAATACCCTGCATTTTAAAAATAGCTTTGTGATAAAAATGTGAAAACTATGAGAAATGAGAACCATTATTTCTAGGAAGGCACAAAAAAACCCCAACATATGACAACAATACAATAATAACTGGATTTTAGGAAAGACATAACGGAGCTACTACTATAATTTCTGTCTATGGAAAAGTTAAAAGCCAACAAAAGTGCTGAAACTGAATAGATTGTAAAGCCTGTTTTTATCTTATCATTTGTTTTTCTTAAACATTTTATACATCAGTGATTAACATAATAGTATATAAATTCATAATATATCTTTGAAACTATACAAAATATTGAGCCTAAAAATATCAGTTGAATCAAATATTTCATTTTAACATAATGATATATATAATATATATTTGTGTATATATGATGTATATATAATATACACATTGCTGAAACAATTATAGTTGAAATATGGAAGAACCACAAATATGATGAAGACTAAATACTTATCGTTGTACTTTCATTGAGAAACACAATGGGGTACAAAAATTAAGGTATATGTGTGTGCAAATTCTTATGAATAAAAGCATAAATTCAACAAAATTGAAAGAACACATCATTCCTATCTATAATGAAAATGAATATAAAAATGTGGGTTCTTTTTGTGTGAAGAAAGTTCAATTAAAAAAAACAAACTAGAATTCTTCAAATCCCTGGATTTGCTGTCTTACAAGTGGCAAATTCTTATATTAACGCAGCATCTAAAATTGCATATACACCTATACATACACATACATACAATATCTAATATTGTAGGTAAGATGGAATTACCATTGATATGTATTTTGTATTAGTCCTTGCAAGTTACTGTTTTGTTGTGGTTAAGTTGTTTATACTGTGTCTGACTCTTTAGGACCCCTTCCCTAAAGTGTTACTTTGTTGCCTCATCATGCTACAGAAAAGATACTGAGTTTTCAAAAGCTCTACCAGTTGAACTTAAATTCTGGCAGATTCTACCAAGATGGAAAGGCTTGAATTATGAGTCTTTGATGGAATTTATATTTATTGTCCTGAGTAGAATTTAATTAAGCTTGGAAAAGTTCATCACAGGAGATTAGCCATAGAGTTATTCTTAATTAGTGTAAACAATACATCCCATAAAGTAATTTTTGTGTTTTGAATTTGGACTATTTCAAGTTATAATGATCTTTTCAAACCTATAGCTATAGCTACTAGATACAGTTGAGTATCAGGGTACAGAAATCTCATGAAGCATACTAAATTCATTTTGTGACTCACTTGTGAGTATAGCTCAGTTCTCTTTCTATTCAATAATGGTTCTAGTCTAATTTCTGTCTTGAGGAAAAACTTTATTCAACTGTGGGAATTGTAAGAAAACTTTATTGCATTGTTTGAACTTAGCCCTACATGTGCTTACCACCCCACCTATTATTACAGACCTTAGGAACACTGTGATTTCTTCTTGTTTTCGTCCTTTCCTTTTCTTTCTTTTCTTTTCTTTTTTTTTTCTTCTTCTTCTTTCATGTTATGTGCATCACCGTGCCCTTATATGTGGGCACTCTGTCTATAGGAATATAATTTTTGGTAGTTTATATTTTGTAAAATATTTTGGGATTGGGGGCTAGATTTTACATATTTATTTTTCTTCTTAATAATAGTTTTTATTTTTCAAAATGTGGAACAATTCACTTTTTGACCTGAGCAGTTTTCATTTGTGATATCTTGAAATATTGTTCTACAAAAAACCAGTTTTTAAAAAGCCCATTGTTATTCAAATGGAGCTGCTTAACTATGTCTTAAACCCAAATCACTTTGGCTTTCAATGAGTTCCAATTCCTCTCTCTTCCACTCCCCACCCCTCTCTCCACCCAGTCCTCACCAACTCAAGCTTTTGTTAATCATTGTTTAAGTTTTGATGGCTCAGAATGAATGTAAATAGCAATTGTTTTCTATTTTTTCCAAAAATTCTGAAGGTCTTCCCTTATCAAATCAATACTTCTTGTGATGGCAAATAAGGCCATCTATGTCTTAATTCTTACCTAGCCCTTTGTCATTGAATGGGCATTGCTTCAGAATCAGTGAGGCCTAGGAAAGATCTTTATTTAGAAAGGCCAAGGTCATCCACTGCTTCTTAGGCTATTACCAATCATCTTGACTTTTCCAACTGGGCTTTGAGCAGCTTTGCCTCGCTTAAATCTAGTACACATGCAAGTCAAGACATCATTCTTGTAATTGGTCCCTCAGATGAAGGATGAACAAAAATATCATCAAAGTTGTTCATTAGATTGAAGAAAGAAGAAGAGGAAGAAGAAAATGAAGGAGGAAGAGGAGAGGAGAAGAAAACAAAACAGAAGAAAAAGCCTAACACTATTGGAAAGACTTTAGTAAAGCTATGCTTGCCAGATTTGGTTGAGTCGGTTTGTCTAGTGGGACAGAGAGAAAAAAAAAATCAAAAACAGTTTCATTGTCCAATCATGTAACTCATTCTAGAATAGTTGACATTTCTTTTAACATTTTAAAATAGATCATTGATTATTGGCAACCTCACACTTGTCATATCTTTCAATGTAGACAGATACCTGATTTTTCTTGCTACTTGCATGCTAATGCCAGAAGGGAATTTTTATTTTGTGAATTCCTTTTGTATATTACAAAGGCCACTGGCTTGGGTTTTTTTAATTGTAAAAAGAATTCTTTTGGCAAACATAACTTTGGAAAGAATAGCTTCCTTCTCTTTGCACAGATGGAATTCCTGTGATTCTTAGTAATGCATCTGGCTTTGCAACTTTCATGAAAGAAGGAAGCTCTTTATATAGACATCACTCATTGCTTTTTACACAAATATGCACTGGCAATCAATGACTCTTCCACTATACCCCAAAATATTTTGTAAAGAGCAATGAAAGTCATCAACTTTGTCAGATCTCAGAGTAATCACATTTTAAAAAGAATTTTTTTAGAAATGAGTAATTCTCTACCAGGCAGAATTTTGGCTTTTAAGAGTGCAAGTCTTGAAATTCTTGTTCAAACTTGGAGGAGAATTATTTTTTTTCTGTAAGAAAGAGAAAACCCACCTTTAGAAGAAATGATTTTGTCCATTGATTATTTTACTTGGCAGATATTTTTAACCATATAAGTAACATAAATCTATCAATTCAAGGTACTGAAGTAATTGTATTGAATGCCACGGAAAGAGTTTAAGTTTTCTTTCATATGGAAGAAGAGAGGAAAGGTCTGTTTCACTGTAAAATTTCAGTGCTAAAGGAAGGGTTTTACCAAGTTGGAGTTGACATGCAAAATTCTCTGCCAGTTTCTTTGAAAAAAGAAAATAAAAAGTATCTGTAAACATTTCAGAACTTTCAAATGTTAAATCTTTCTTGGTGGCATTAAAATTAAACCACGGATTCAAAATCTTTCTCATTTGACATAAAATCTATCAAATATGCTGACTTGGTCAACAAAGAATTCATTGTTATTAGGACGAAAAAATGAAATTGGAGTTTACCTCAAAAAGACTTAGAGAATTCAGGTATTTTTAGAAATACTTATATTTCTCACTTTGTAAAGCAAGTTGTAAAATTTTACTTTTGTTTTAATGACATATTTTAATAGAAATTTTACCATTAGAAACTATCAAAATTTAAAACAAAATAGGACATTCAGTGTGGCATACATTTTTTTTTTTGTTAAAGAGTACACAACAATTAAGTATTTTTTCAAGTTAAGTAATAACAGACTTATTGTTGATGTTTCTTTAAAAAAATAAAATTTAATTTTAACTTCTTTAAATTTTAAATGTCTTAAATGTCCTAACAAAGAAATGTACTAACAAAATAACAAAGAAATGTATTATCAAAATAATAAACAAAAATGTATTAACAAAGAAATAGATAAATATATCACAAATTTAAAAATATTTTAATAATTCTTTTAACATAATTGGTTCCCTTGAAAATACTATGTATTTTGTACTTTTAAAAGTATTGTAACTGAGAAGGATTCCATAAAGATCACCAGACTTCCAAGAGATTTAAAACACAAGTTTTAAAATACTTGACCTAGTGTATGTTTACTTCAATATTTGAGAGACCCATGATCTCATATTTGAGCAACCCATGATCTCATCAATGTATGTACTTCAGTATAGATCACAGTGTGTACTCTCCTTTCTGTCCTATGAAGTTTTTAACATTGATTTCCCAGATTTCTCATTTAAAATCTAATCACTCATTGCATAATCATGCTTTTGCTTTCTATAATATTCTATGGGTATCCCACACCATTGGGACTTTTATCTTTCAAACTGGACATTCCTTTCATGACATGTATATTATAAATACATA
>JAJPUD010000040.1:279263-302615 GCA_023553655.1 Myrmecobius fasciatus | reverse complement strand
TGGGTTTATCAAAAACCAAATTGCTATAGTTATTGCCTAGTTTGTCTTGTGATTCTATCCTATTCCACTGATCGACTACTCTATTTCTTAGCCAGTACCAAATGGTTTTGATGACCGCTGCTTTATAATATAGTTTTAGATCTGGTACAGCAAGTCCACCATCGTCAGCCTTTTTTGTCATTAATCCCCTTGAAATTCTTGACCTTTTGTTTTTCCAAATGAACTTTGCTACTATTTTTTCTAGATCTGTAAGATAATTTCTTGGGAGTTTGATTGGTATGGCACTAAATAAGTAAATTAGTTTGGGTAGTATTGTCATTTTTATTATATTCGCTCGTCCTACCCATGAGCATTTTAAGTTTTTCCAATTGACTAGGTCTGATTTGATTTGTGTGGAAAGTGTTTTGTAATTTAGTTCATATAGTTCCTGACTATCCCTTGGCAGATAAATTCCCAAATATTTTATACTATCAACAGTTATTTTGAATGGAATTTCTTTTTGTATCTCTTGCTGCTGAACTTTATTGGTAATATATAAAAATGCTGATGATTTATGTGGATTTATTTTGTATCCTGCAACTTTGCTAAAGTTGTGAATTGTTTCTAGTAGTTTTTTAGTTGAGTCTTTAGGGTTCTCTACGTATATCATCATGTCATCTGCAAAGAGTGATCATTTGGTTTCCTCATTACCTACTTTAATTCCTTTAATCTCTTTTTCTTCTCTTACTGCCAAAGCTAACATTTCTAAGACAATATTAAATAATAATGGTGACAGTGGGCAGCCTTGTTTCACTCCTGATCTTATTGGGAATGGTTCTAGTTTGACTCCATTACATATGATGCTTGCTGAAGGTTTTAAGTAGATACTACTAATCATTTTAAGGAAAAGCCCATTTATTCCTATACTCTCCAGTGTTTTTAATAGGAATGGGTGTTGGATTTTATCAAAGGCTTTTTCTGCATCTATTGAGATAATCATATGGTTTTTGTTAATTTGGTTATTAATATAATTGATTATGCTAATAGTTTCCTAATATTGAACCAGCCCTGCATTCCAGGTATAAATCCTACTTGGTCATGGTGTATTATCCTGGGGATAACTTTCTGTAATCTCGTTGCTAAAATCTTATTTAAAATTTTTGCATCAATATTCATTAGGGAAATGGGTCTATAGTTTTCTTTCTCAGTTTTCTCCCTACCTAGTTTAGCTATCAGCACCATATCTGTGTCATAGAAGGAATTTGGCAGTACACCTTCTTTCCCTATTTTTTCAAATAGTTTATATAGTATTGGGATTAATTGTTCTTTGAATGTTTGGTAAAATTCACATGTAAATCCATCTGGCCCTGGAGATTTTTTCTTAGGGAGTTGATTAATAGCTTGTTCTATTTCTTTTTCCAAAATGGGGCTATTTAAATAATTTATTTCCTCTTCTGTTAACCTGGGCCATCTATATTTTTGTAAATATTCCTCCATTTTGTTTGCATTACCAAATTTGTTGGCATAAAATTGGGCAAAGAAACTCCTAATTATTACTCTAATTTCCTCTTCAGTGGAGGAAAGTTCTCCCTTATCATTTTTGAGACTAACAATTTGATTTTCCTCTTTCCATTTTCTAATCAAATTAACTAAAGGTTTATCTATTTTGTTGGTTTTTTCATAAAACCAACTCTTAGTTTTATTTATTAATTTGATAGTTTTCTTATTTTCAATTTTATTGATCTCTCCTTTAATTTGCAGAATTTCCAATTTGGTATTTAATTGAGGGTTTTTAATTTGGTCTTTTTCTAGCTTTTTTAATTGTAAGCCCAGTTCATTGATCTTCTCTTTCTCTGTTTTATGCAAGTAAGCATCTAGAGATATACAATTACCCCTTATAAACGCTTTAGCCATGTCCCAGAAATTTTGGTATGTTGTCTCATTGTTGTCATTCTCCTGGATGAAGTTTTTGATTGTATCTATAATTTGCTCTTTCACCCATTCATAGTTCTCTCTCCCATATCGATTCCAGGACCTTCGATCCTTCAATGTGGAAGCTGACAGATCCTGTGTAATTCTAATGACAGTTCCTCTGTATTTGAACTGTTTCTTTCTAGCTGCTTGCAATATCTTTTCCTTGGTGTGATAGTCCTGAAATTTGGCCACGATATTCCTTGGGGTTTTAATTTTGGGGTCTCTTTCAGGAGGCGATTGGTGAATTCTTTCAATACCAATTTTGCCATCTGATTCTAAAACATCAGGGCAATTCTCTTTCATGATTTCCTGGAAGATAGCATCAAGGTTCTTTTTTTCATTGTGGCTTTCAGGGAGTCCATCGGATCATCCTTAAATTGTCTCTCCTGGATCTGTTTTCCAAGTCAGTTGTTTTTCCTAGGAGATATTTCATATTTTCTTCTATTTTTTCATTTTTTTTGGTTTTGTTTGACTGATTCTTGAAGTCTTATTGAGTCATTTACTTCTATTTGTTCAATTTTAATTTTTAAAGTATTATTTCCTTCAGTTATCTTTTTTAGCTCCTTTTGTAGCTGGCCAATTGAATTTCTTGGTTCAATGCATTCTTTTTTCCATTTTGCCAATTTTATTTTTCAGTGAATTGTTGTCTTTTTCCAGTTCACCAATTTTGTTTTTCAGTGAATTGTTGTCTTTTTCCAATTCACTATTTTTATTTTCCAGTGAATTGTTGTTTTTTTTTCCAATTCACCATTTTTATTTTCCAGTGAATTGATGATTTTTTCCAGTTCACCAAATTTATTTTTCAGTGAATTGTTTTCTTTTTCCAATTCACCAGTCCTGTTTTCCAGTTTTTGATATCTCTGTTGCCCTGATCTCAATTTATTTCCTCATTCTTCTTCTAGCTCTGTTTTGAGATTCTTTATGCAATCTTTCAAGTAAGCCTTCTGGAAGGGAGACCAGCTTAAGTCCGCCTTTGTGGCTTCATCTGGGATTGTTTTCAGAATATCAAGATCTGGGGACTGTTCTATTTTTTCTCCATAAAAGCTGTCTATGGTGAGAGCTCTCTTCTGCTTTTTAATCATGCTTTTGAGTTGAGGTATCAGTCACCAGCAGGGAATATTGCTACAGTTTCAATTTGGCCTGGGGCAGTTTGCCGAGTTGACCTCCGGTCTCAGGCTGGTCGAGCTAGATTCGCACTAGGACCATGTTTTCAGCTGCTCTCAATCCACCCTTTACCAAAGGCAGATCTGCCAAAGCACCTGCCCACAAGCAGAGCAAAGTGACCCAGGCGTCTCCTAGGGGCTTCCTGGGTGTCTAAAATCCGCCCCTCTATCACAGCCCTGACTTCTGCCCCGGCTTGTGTCTGATTGGGACCAGAGGCCGATTTTCCCTGAGGCTAACCCTAGATTCTACTTTGAAAAAATAGATTGTTGATAGAAGTGCATTGTAGTACAAGTGTTTGGTGGAGCCCTCCCTCCCGAACCAGTTTGGAGGCTCAATTTGTCTGGGTCTGAGGGAAGGTCTCAGGAGCTCACAGGAGCCCACAGAACTGCTGTCTGCAGTTCGCCATCTTGGCTCCACCCCCGAATTTATCTAATTCTTCATCCTTGGCAACAGATGTTGGGACATAAGCTGCAATTATTTCCATGATGGACTTATTGAAAATATTTATCAATCATGAGCAAGGAAATGCAAGATGAGTGACTATCCCATGAAGTGTTGTTTTAATTGTCTTTAGACACTTGATAAAACTGAATTTGCCAGAATCTTTGAGTCCTCCTTCTGACAGCAACTTCATTTTGTCTTATTCCTTTTATTTTCGGAAAATAGAAATCATTCAATTCCTTAAACAGGATGTTTCCCTGATGATCAGTGGATAAGGATTTCATGTTTAGAGTGATTGTTCATCATGATTTTAGATAGATGCTGCTGATCATTTTAAGGAAAATTCCATTTATGCTTGTGCTCTCTAATGTTTTTAATAGGAATGGGTGTTGGATTTTGCCAAATGCTTTTTCTGCATCTATTGAGATAATCATATGATTTGTGAGTTTTATTACTGATAATGTAAATATTGTAATAGTTTTCCTAATATTCAACCATCCCTATATTCCAGGTATAAATTTTATATGGTTATGGTGTATTATGCTGGTGACAACTTTCTATAACCTCTTTGCTAATATTCTATTTAAGATTTTTGCATCAATATTCAATAGGAAAATTGGTCTATGATTTTCTTTCTCTGTTTTGACACTATCTGGTTTAGGCATCGGCACCATATTTGCGTCATAAAAAGGAATTTGGTAGGACTCCTTTCCCTATTTTTCCAAATAGTTTGCATAATATTGGAAATAGTTGTTCTTTAAATTCTTGATAGAATTCACTTGTAAATCCATCTGGCCTTGAAGTATTTTTCCCCCTTAGGGAGTTAATTAATAGCTTGTTCAATTTTTTTTTCTAAAATGGCACTATTTAAGTAATTTATTTCCTCTTCTGTTAATCTGGGCTATCTATTTTTTTGTAAGTATTGATCCATTTCACTTAGATTGGCAATCAGTTGGACAAAATAGTCCCTAATTATTGCTTTAATTGCCTCTTCATTGGTTGTAAGTTCACCCTTTTCATTTTTGATACTTGATAATTTGATAAATGATGGCAATTTGATTTTCTTCTTTCCTTTTTTTTTTTTTGAACCAAATTAACTAAAGCTTTATCTATTTTGCTGGTTTTTCATAAAACTAACTCAACTTTACTTAGTTCAATAATTTTGTTAGTTTAAATTTTATTAATCTCCTTTTTTGAATTCAGAATTTAGTCTGGTATTTAATTGGGTAGTTTAATTTGTTCTTTTTTCTAGCTTTCTTAGGTGTATGCTCAATTCATTGATCTTCTTTTTCTTTATTTTATTCAAGTAAACACCTAGAGATATAAAATTTTCCCTATGAACTGTTTCAGCCACACTCCATAAATTTTGGTATATTGTCTCATTATTTTCATTCTCTTGAATGAAATTATTGATGTTTTCTATGGTTTGTTGTTTTTTCCACTCATTTTTAGGATTAAATTATTTAGTTTCCAATTTACTTTTGGTCTATTTTTTTGTTGGCCCTTTATTACATATAATTTTTGTTGCATCCTGATCTGAAAAAGATTTTTTTTTACTATTTCTGCCTTTCTGTATTTGATTTTGAGGGTTTTATGCCCCAATGCATGATCATTTTTTGTTTAGGGTTCGTGTACCACCAAGAAAAAAATATATTCCTTTCTGTCCCAATTCACTTTTCTCCCAGTACTATTATACCTACTTTTCTAAAATTCTATTTAGCTCCTTTGCTTCTTTCTTGCTTTTTTTGTGGTTTGATTTATCTAATTCTGAAAGAGCTAGTTTGAGATCCCTCACTCAGTAGTTCTGCTGTCTATTTCTTCTTGCAACTCCATTCCCTTCTCATCTAGGAATTTGGATGCTACATATGTGCACATATGCTTAGTATTGATACTCTTCATTATTTATGGTACCATTTAGCAAGATGTAGTTTCCTTCCTTATCTAATTTTGATTAGATCTTTTTTTGCTTTTGTTTGATCTGGGATTAAAATCACTGCCTTTTTTTTTTTTTTCCTTTGGCTGAAGCATATAGATTCTGCTCCAGCCTTTTACCTTTATTCTGTATGTATTTCTCTGCTTCAAATGTGTTTTCTGTAAACAACATACTGTAGGATTCTGGCTTTTAATCCATTTTGTTATCCACTTCAGTTTTATGGAAGATTTCATCCCATTCACAATCACATTTAAAATTACTCTCTCTATATTTCTGACCATCCTATTTTTCCCAAGTTATACTTTTTCCTTTCCTCTTCACTTTTCCCTTTTCACCATTATTTTGCTTCTGACTACCATGTTGGAGTTAAATTGTTCACTATTTGGCTTGTTGAGTTGAGATGGAGGCTCATAGATAGTATGCTGCTCCACTCACTTCTGAATGAGGAGAGAGCAGCAAATGTGGCTGTATTCTGGCTACAAATCTCCTAGTAGATTCCCAGTGTGGATCCTCTCTTCTTTGTTATGCCAATTACACCATAGCCTTTGCTAGGCTATGTCCTCGCCCCGCCCAATTGAGACAGAGCTTTCCTAAAGCCCTTCCAAGATATTTTCTGCTGGAAATTTGTTATATTCTAAATATTTATGGGTTCTGTAATTCCAAAATCAATTCAGAGGCTTGATCTGGTGTTGATTCTGAGGGAAGCCAGGAAGAGCTCAGGCAAAGTTCTGTCTATTTTCCACCATCTTGTTAGAATTCTAAGTCATTCATAACCTGGATATCTCTTATCTTTTCTAGTCTTCTTACATGTTACTCCCTATTATGCATTCTTTAATCTAGTGATATTGGCTTTTTGACTGATGAATAAGACACTTCATCTCTGGGTTTCAAGAATTGTTTCTTATTGTCCCCCTTGTCTAGAATGTTTTCCCTTCTCAAATCCACCTATTGATTTCCTGGCTTCTCATAAGTTGCAACTAAGATTCCATTTTTTACAAGTTACCTTTCCCAATTCCTCTGAATTCGTGTTTCCTCACTATTGAAAATTTCATATTTCTCCTGTATATAGGTTGTTTTGTTACATTTGTTTGCATGATGTCTCCTCCATTAGATGATAAGTTCCTAGAGAGCAGAGAGTGTTTGGTCTTTTTTTTTTTTTTTTTTTTTTTTTGTATTCTCAGTGTTTAGCACAGTGTTTAGCACGAGGCATTTAATAAATGATATTGATTCATTGATGTCCACCTTCATCCTCCCTAATCAGAGAAAGGGAGTAACTCTAAGGGCAGAGAGTCCTGAGGAGGTATGAATTTCAGAGTTGATTTCATTTTGATTTCTGGACATTATGAAATTAAAGAAAACAAAGGCGATGTCTTGACAAAATGGAAATGGTACAACTAGTTGACATAGGAACACATTGATTGATGAGATTCAGAAAGTAATGATTATTGTATCAATTTCAATTAGAAGAGCATGCTCTAGTGTTGTGTCTCAAGGCTGCATATGTGATCTCATACAGGCCAATGACACCTTTTTTTTTTTTTTTTTTTTTTTTTTTACCATTTTTACCATTGATTTTCAGGAAAATATATCACTTTATTTTTTCAATTTACAGATGACATAAAGGGAGGAATAATTACTATAGTAGTTGATAGAGAGGATAAAAAATGATCTGGGCAAACTAGAACAATGGTCTAAATTTAACAAAATGAAATTGTAATATTGTACATACAATGTCTTCCTGGTTATGCTTGTTTTACTTAGCATCAGTTATGTAAGTCTTTCCAGGTCTTTTAAAAATCAGCGTGTTCATCATTTTTATACAAAATAATGTTCCATTATCTTCATAGACCACAACTTATCCAGCCATTCCACAATTGATGAACAGTTATTCATTTTCCAATTCTTTGCTGCTACAATGAACTGCTACATTCTTGTAATCTAGGTTCTTTTCCCTTTTTTATGATTTCCTTAAGATATAGATCCAGTAGTGGCACTGCTGGGTCAAAGGATATGTACAGTTTTATAGCCCTTTGGGCTTAGCTTCAGATTGCTCTGCATAATGGTTAGATCATTTCACAACTCCACCAACAGTGCCTTAGTGTCTCAGTCTCCCCACAGCCCCTCCAACATTTATCATCCTTTTCTGTTATCTTTGCCAATCTGAGAGGTGTGAAGTAGTACTTTAGAGTTGTTTCAATTTAATTTTAATTAATTTAAATAGTTTTAATTAATTAGTTTGATTTAGTTTTAATTAATTTAATTTAAATCACTAATCAATAGTGATTTAGAGCATTTTTATATAACTATTGATGGCTTTAATTTCATGATCTTAAAACTGTCTTTTTATATCCTTTGATCATTTATCAATTGGGGAATGACTTGTATTCTTATAAATTTGACATAGTTTATATATTTTAGAAATGAGACCTTTATCAGAAACAGTGGTTGTAAATTTTTTCTAACCTTGTACTTCCCTTTTAATCTTGTTTTGTTTAATGGTGTTTGTGCAAAATCTTTTTAATTTAATGTAATTAAAGTTGTCCATTTTACATTTCATAATGTTCTCTAGTTCTTCTTTGATCATAAATTTCTCCCCTTTCCAAAGATCTGTAGGTAAATTATCTCTTGCTCTCCTAATTTTCCTATGGTATGGTCATACCATAGGGTACATGCCCAAATCATGTACTCATTTAGACCTAATTTTGATTTGAAGTATGAGATGGTGGTCTATACATGTTACTTTCTAGTTTTCCCAGGATTTTTTTTTTGTCAAATAATGAGGTCTGATTCCAGAAGCTGGAGTTTGGGGATTTATCAAATACTAGATTATGATATGCCTTGATTATTTTGTCATGTGTATGTGGTCTAATCCACTGATCACCACTCTATCTCTTAACTAGTAACAAATGATTTTGATGACTACTATTTTATAATATAGTTTTATGTTTGGTACTACTAAGCCAACATCCTTTGTACTTTTTTTTTAATTAATTCCCTTCATATTCTTGACCTTTTGTTTTTCAGTATGAACTTTGTCATTATTTTTTCTAGTTCTATAAAATAATTTTTGACAGTTTGATTGGTAGGCACTAAAAATGCCTAAATAGGCAGAATTGTCATTTTTACTCAGCCTAACCATGAACAATTGTTATTATTCTAATTGTTTAGATCTGACTTTATTTGTGTGAAAAATGTTTTGTAATTTTGTTCATATAATTCTTGGGTTTGTCTTGGCATGTAGACACCCAAATATTTTATTTTCTTTACAGTTATTTTAAATGGAATTTTTCTCTCTCTTGCTTCTGAGTCTGTCAGTAATGTATAGAAATGCTGATGATTTGTGTGGATTTATTTTATGTCCTGCAACTTTGCTAAAGCTGTTAATTATTTCTAGTATGTTTTTGAATGGTTTTCTAGAATTCTCTAAGCATACCATGATATCATTGGGAAAAAGTGATAGTCTTATTTCCTCGTTGCCTATTCTAATTCCTTTAATTTCTTTTTCATTTCTAGTTGTTAAAGTCAACATTTCTGTTACGTCTGTTAAAGTCAACAATGTTGAATAATAGTGGTGATACTGGCATCCTTGTATCACCCCTGATCTTATTGGGAATGCACCCAGTTTATCCCAATTACAAATAATGTTTGCTATTAGTTTTAGATAGATACTGCTTATTATTTTAAGGAAAGCTTATCCCTATGATCTCTATTTGTCAAATGCTTTTTCTGCTTCTATTGAGATTATCACATGATTTCTTTTGATTTTGTCATTGATACAGTCAATTATGATCATAGTTTTCCTGATATTGAACTAGCTCTACATTCCTGATATAAATACAGCTGATAAGTTGCTGTAATCTCTTTGTTAACATTTTATTTAAATTTTTTGCATTAATATTCATTAAGCAGATTTCTCTATAATTTTCTTTCTCTGTTTTGGCTCTTCCTGTTTTAGATATCTGTATCATATTTGTGTCATAGAAGGAATTTGGCAGGACTCCTTCTTTACCTATTTTTCCAAATAGTTTTATGTAGTTTGGGAATTAATTGTTCTTTAATGTTTGGTAGAATTCATGTGTAAATGCATTTGGCTCTAAAGATTTTTTCTAAACGAGTTCATTAATGGATTTTTGAAATTGAACAATTTCTTTTTCTAAGATTTGTTGCCATATAGTTGAACAAAATAACTTCTAATTATTGCTTTGATTTCTTTTTCATTGGTTGTATGTTCACCCTTTTCATTTTTTGATGCTTGTGATTTGGTTTTATTCTTTCCTTTTTCTAATCAAATTAACTAAAGGTTTATCTATTTTGTTGGTGTTTTTCATGGAACTGACTCAGATTCATTAATTAGTTCAATGGTTTTCTTAGTTTCAATTTTATTTATCTGTCCTTTAAGTTGCAAAATTTCTAATTGGGTATTTAATTGCAGCTTTTTAATTTGTTCTTTTTCTAGTGTTTTTAGTTGCATGCCCAATTCATTGAGCTCCTCTTTCTCTATTTTATTCATGTAGGTATTTGGAGATATAAAATTTTTCCTAAGAATTGTTTTGGCTGCATCCCATAGATTTTGGTATATTGTCTTTTTATTGTCATTTTCTTGGATGAAATTAGGAATTGTTTCTGTGATTTGTTGTTTGACCCACTCATTTTTTTTAGAATTGGATAGTTTAATTTCCAATTGGTTTTTATTCTATCTTTCCCTAATCCTTTATGGAATATAATTTGTATTTTGTTGTAGTGTAAAAATAAAGCATTTAATATTTCTGCCTTTCTGCATTTGATTGTAAGGTTTTTATGTCCTGATATATGGTCAATTTTCTTGTAGGTACCATGTGCTGCTGAGAAAAAGATATATTCCTTTTTGTCTTTATTCAGTTTTCTCCAGAGGTTTCTTTCTTGCTTATTTTGTGGTTAGAGTTGTCCAACTCTGAGAGAGGAAAGTTGATATCTCCCCACTAATATGCTGGCTTAATAACTTCTCTAGGAATTTGTAGTGCAAATTTACTATTTAGTTGTTTCAGTACCCTTTATCAAGATATACTTTCCAGGCTCTGTCTGAAGTGGGATGGATACCCTTTCTACCCCAGTGAGACTGACCTTTCTTGAAGTTTTTCTAATATATCTTGACCTGGAGAGCAGTTTCATTCCATCAGATTCTGTAAGAAGCTTGATTTCATGTGATTTTTGGATGTTTATTTTTAATTGGTTTTTGGAGGGTTGGTTTCCTGTGGCTAAAATAATCATAAAATGCAATGGAAGAGTTATATATTATCTTAAACATCTATAGTGCTTTTCTTTGGTTAAACTGAATGTGAGGAATTGTCTTTACATTTTGGCTTTTGAAATGGACATTGACCAGTTGGATAGTATTCCAAAAAAAGATAACTGGTTCAGGAGTATGCTGGTAAATGTTTAGCAACAATCTCTCAAAAATGAATATATGACACACTTTTTTTTTAATTTTTTTTAATTTTTTTTTAATTTTTATTTTATTTGCATAACATATGTGTGGGTAATTCTTCAACAATAACCCTTACATAGCTTTCCGTTACAAATTTTTCCCCCAACTCCCCACCCCTCCCCTAGATGGCAGGATATCCACTTCATGTTAATTATGTTAAAATATTGGCAAATCGAATATATGTATACATATTTCCAAACTTATCATTGGTGTGCAAGAAAAATCTTATCTACACAAACGATATATCAGATAAAGGAAACACAATGTAAGCAAACATCAATCAAGGAGTATGAGAATGTTATGTTGTGGTCCACATTTCACATCCCTCTCTCTGGGTGTATATGGCTTACTTCAGTGAACAATTGGAGGTGGTTTGAAACATTTCATTGTTGAAGAGAGCCTTGTCCATCAGAATTGATCGTATGACACACTTTTAAGTTTAATTTCCATTATTAACATTTTCTCCATCACTGTCTAAGGTCTACAGCATCAACGAAGCAATGAATCATGCACTGATTGATAGATTTCTGAGATGTACATTCTTACACTGAAAATTTAATAATTGATTCTCATGAGTCAAATTGAGATTGCTGCAGTACACCCTTGCCTGGGATCCATGAGGGCTCTCCACATGTGAGGATTAGCTGAAGTAAATGAGAAATATTTATGCTTGAAAAGACTTAAAGGATTTCTAATAGTTGTCTTCAAATATTGAAGGGCTGTCATGTGCTGTGCAGTGAATAGAGTGCTGGACTTGAGTCAGGAAGATTCATCTTCCTGAGTTCAAATTTTTCTTTAAATATTTATTGTGTGACCCTGGACAAGTCACTTAACCTTGGTTAATTCAGATTCCTCATATGTAAAATGAGCTGGAAAAGGAAATGTATACACCATTTCCGAATCCTTGCCAAGAAAACCTCAAATGAGGTCACAAGGAGTTGAACACTACTTAAAATGACTGAACAACAACAAAAACAACAAGAACATTTGTTTAAGGACCTGTTTTCTTTTTGTCCAATTGTTAGAAATAGAAGCAACAGATGAGCTTTGTGGAGAACCTTATGTAGGAGAAACTTCTTTTCATTTAGAATTTAGTCCTTAAATGGAGATCTGTAATGAATCAGATAGATTTCTGGTTTGCCCATGAGCTGTTATGGGAAATAATTTTATATTAATTGCATTTATCTCATTAATTAAACAATTAGCTCTGATTCCCACTCAATATATTAAATATTATTTTCAAATGACATTTATTAGTAAATGCTAGTTAATTAATCAGAGAAGTCTATTTTCCACTAGTATTTGCTCATCTTTCTTTATATCTGATGATTGAAACTTTTCTTTCTCAGATTTGCTAGAGAATAACATTTGAACTGTCTTGTCCAATAATCCCTTGTATATTAAAGATACAATAACAATATCTACATTCTCTGTAGGAGAAGCTGTTGAAAATAGTGTTAAATTTCTCTTCATGGTCAAAAATTATTCAGTCTCCTGAAAAATCATTTGAGCTACATTAAATCTACATTAATATTATAATGAGACAAAATACCACTTGGCAAGTGATCTTTCTAGGCACTTATAAATGAACATGCTGTCTCTCCCAGTGTAATGTAAACCTGATGTCAGGGACAATATAATCTTGATATTTTTTTTCCATCACCTAATGCAGTGCATGGCAAATAGTGGTTACTTAAGAAATGCTTATTTATTGGGACAGAATTAGACTTGATAAAGGAAATTTTGAATACATAGTTTACAGATAGGATGATGTTAGTAACTACTCATATTCATATTTTTTCTGAAAATAAATCTAAAAGATAAGTAGCACAATTATCATCCCTATTTCCAGAAATGTGCATAGATTGAAACCCAGTTATTCCTGGCATATCCAACTCAAGCTCTTTGCATGCTTATGTTTTTTTTTTCAAAACAAAAGCTTAGCAGGGATAAATGACCTCTCTAAGATGAGACTTAATCAGTGCTGAGATAAGATTCAAATCTATCTTCTGACTTCAAATCCAGTTCTCTTTTCTTTGGCACCAAAGTTTATATATCAAATGGCAAAAATTATAGTCACCTTACCAATTTCTTAAATATTTTGAATGTTAAACAAATTAATAGTTTAAAAATGTTTTAGGAAAAAAGTATAAAGAAATACATAGACATAGATCTTTTGTTAGCTTGAGACAAGATATCAATGTGAATTATTAATTTCTATTATGACAATATTAATGCAATTTGTTAAATTAGGTTCTATAAGTAATTTGGCTATGCTTCTTTTAATTCTATTCTTTGTGAAAATTTCCTAAATTAATGTTTTGACCAACTTAACTTGCTAATTGTTATTTAATCATGTGCTTTATATTTAAAATCTGTAAATAAAAATTGCTTAAAACTTACTTTATGATCCTTTTCATATTTATTATGATTAAATGAAAATATATTGTTGCATAGCATGGTTAAGTCACGTGGTCATAAAAATGATATATTAAAATATTGGCCATGAAATTATTTTCCTTAGTAGTTGTAATTGATCAAAAAAATCTAATTTTCTGCATTATTTTGAAGATACTAATAATTTCCTTAATTAAAACTATTTACTCCATTTGTTAATTAAAGAGAAATCTACCAACTACTCAGTTTAAACTTGAGAAAGTGCTTTTCTAAAACCTTTTTATGTATTGAATGTTCCATCTTCAATAAAGAATGATTATAAAAAATGTCATACATATACTTGCTATCAGTCTTTTTCTATGTTTCTTTTAATTTTAAAATGGAATTGTGGAAATTAATCAGATTACTTAAAATATTTAAGTTTAAAAATATCTAAAATTGCTTATGTGACATCAAACTTCTAATGGAGTCTATCTTTTCTAAATTGCTACAAGCTTTGAAATAGTCTCTATTAATTAGCTTATTTTAAAAAAATAGGTATGTGAATGAAACAGGAAATAAATTGGCTATTGGTTTTATTTTCTCCATATGCATTTGTCAATAAAGTCAAAAGTCTATGAATCATCTTCATGGAAACAGCCCTGTTTCCAGCAATATGTGGAACTCATCAAGAAAAAGCCTAGTATCTGATCTGGAATTTATATTTCAAGACACATGTTGTGGTTACAGAGGTAAGTGTTTATCAAAAGTGTAACGATTCACGATGAGCACAATAAAAAAAAAAATCAGAAATCATTTAGAAAATTAGATCGATGCTTTTTCATGACACACAAAGTACTTTTATATAAATGTCTGCTAACCATATGTTCAAAACTGCCTAAGACCCACATCAAATGATTTAGAACATATTGTTAGTTATTTCTCCATGTCGCTGGCTATAAATAACACTGCCATTTCTGAAGTGTTTGTGTTAACCTCTATTATCTTCAAGTGATCTTTTGAAGCTTAGAGGAGTTCTGCTTATGATTTCCCTATACAGAAATGGGGTTGAAATGGAGATGACAAAGCAGCAAATTGTTGTAATGTGGTCTCCCTTTCTACAAAAACTGTTATAAACATTGATCTAGTCAAGTTGGTTGTAAGGCTGAACTATGTCAATTGATTAATATGATTAGATCCAATGATAGAAGTGTTTCTCTGATATCTATTCTATGCATTGAGTTCACCTTTATGAAATTGGAGTTTTGGAGGTCCAAAGTTTTTGCTTGAATTGCTATTTATTGGAATCCTGGTTTCAGAACTGCATGACATTACTGAAACTAAAATATTGTCTTTATGTTTTATGTTATAAAGTCTGGCATGATTATATGGTTGGAAATTCTTTCTATGTTCACTTGAACCTTGTATTATCTTTTACTATCATTGTCTTTTCCATTCTCTAATTCATCTTCCACTGAGATGTCAAATTGATTTTCCTAAAATGTAGGTCTGACCATAGCACCGCTAACCCAAAATAAATCCCAGTGGCTTCCTATCACCTTCAAGAGCAAATATTTGAAGTCCCCCCCTAAACTGGTTCTTTTCTAACTTTCTATGTTTCACATTGCTCCTGTTCTTTCATATCTCTTCTGGCCACAGACCCTGGACTTTGTTCCTCAGAAGCATTTTATCTCCCAAATTCTTGCATTTTTATTGACTGCCCCTCCCCAAATCCCAGCTTCCTTCAAATCCTAGCTAAAATCCCATCTTCTATGGGGAGCCTTTCTTGATTCCCCTTTTTTCTAGTGCTTCCTTTTCGATGATTACCTCCAATTTATCCTTTCTATATCTTATTTATACTTACTTGTTTGCTTGTTGTTTTCCCCTTTAAACTGCAAATGAGAACCAGGATTGCCTTTTGCCTTTCCTTGTAAAATCAGTGCTTAATATAGGGCTTGGCATTTAGGAAATCCTTAATAAATTAATTTTTTTTCAAGGGAATCTCTGTATTTAATAAAATCTGTTTTTTACCTTTTATTTTCAAATTTTGATTCTTTGTATGCTCAAAGTGGTTTTTAAAGAGACTTTTGTTTATTTGAAAAAAATACGTACTTGATATTTAAGAAATGTATCAGTCACAAACATTAAAACAAAATAAATCAGCATATGGAAATATTTGATTACAGCCTTTCTATTATTCTATGTCAGTTATGGAGTTATTGCTTAATTCTAGGAGATAATTGATAATATTGAAAGAAACATAAAAGATTTAATCCCACTTGAATTGTGATTTTTCAGACATAAAGGTGAAAAAAGTATGACTATGTAAATAGCACATGTGTTGTCCCTGACAAGTCAAGTCAATCGGCTTGCCTAAGATCTCAAACACTAGAGCAAAATAATAGATGACATTTCAGTGATAGAAAGTATTTTTATAAAGTTATATTGCTTGATTCTCATAATAACCCTGTGAGGAAGATAGTAACATTAATATTATTCCTGTTATTGGGAAATGTAGTTTGGAGAGATGACTTTCCCAAGATCATTTATTTATTTATTTTTGCTTTTTGCTGAGGCAATTGGGGTTAAGTGACTTGCCCAGGGTCACACAGCTGGGGAATGTTAAGTGTCTGAGACCAGATTTGAACTCAGGTCCTGCTGACTTCAGGGCTGGTGCTCTATTCACTGCACCACCTAGCTACCCCAGATCATTTAATTTTTAAGAAACATAACAGCTTCAAATCCAGAACTTCTGACTCCAAATTTCTTTCACTAAGTACAATTTAGCAAGTTTGGCTATAATATAAAGTAGAATAATTACAAAACTGGCTTGACACAGATACCTTGAAAACTTTACTAGTAGAGTCCAGACTGTGGCAGGACATACCAGGATTGAAAGAGTTATTATTGGACTATGTAACTTGTCTTCAGAACAGCCTAGCCAAGTTCATAGAGGCTCATTACAGAAAGGTAGTCTACTGGGAAATGCAGGTTTTCAGGCACAGCCATTTATAAAGGCTGTTTATTATAAAGGCAAAGAGTTCTTTAAAAAAAAACAAAACAAAACAAAAAACCTTTTTTTATTGTTTTCCTGGTCTTTGTTATACATGTTCATTATTTTTAATACACATTTATTTATGAATCCTGTTAGGAGAGAAAAATCGGAACAAAAATAAAAAACCACAAGAGAATAATAAAACAGAAGAAAAAGGGAAAAAAGTGAACTTAGCATGTGTTAATTTACATTCAGTTTCCTTAATTATTTTTCTGGATGCAGATGGTTTTTTTCTATCCAAAGTTTATTCATATTGCCTTGGATCGTTGAACTTCTAAGAGAAAGTCTTCCATAGTTGATCACTGCACAATCTTGCTGTTAGGGTGTGCATTGTATTCCTGGTTCTATTTATTTAGCTCAGCATGAATTAATATAAATCTTTCCAGGTCTTTGTAAAATCAGTTTGTTCATCATTTTTATAAAACAATAATATTCTATTACTTTCATATACCCTAACTTATTCAGCCATTTCACAACTGATGGGCATCTACTCACTTTCCAATTCTTTGCTACCAAAAAAAGAGCTGCTATAAACATTTTTGCACATGTGCACTCCTTTTCCCTCTTATTATTTCCTTGGAATACAGACTCAGTAGTAGCATTGCTGCTTTAAGGGGATGTACAGTTCCATAGCCCTTTGGGCATAGTTCCCACTTGCTTTCCAAAATGGCTGGATCATTTTACAACTGCACCAACAGTGCATTTGTGTCTCTGTTTTCCCACATCCCCTCCAAAATTTATCATTATCTTTTCCTGTGACCTTAGCCAATCTGAAAGGTATGAGATGGTACCTCAGTGGGGTTTTATTTGCATTTCTCTAATCAATAAAAGATTTAGAATATTTTTTCATATGGCTAAAATGGCTTTAATTTCATCTTCTAAAAATGGTTTGTTTGTATCCTTTGGCCATTTATCAATTGGGAAATGACTTGTATTCTTATAAATTTGACACAGTTCCTTATATAATTTTAGAAATGAGGCCTTTATCAGAAACATTGACTGTAAAAATTTTGTCCCAGCTTAGCACTTCCTTTTTAATCTTTAGTCTTGTCTTGGTTTTATTTATGCAAACCCTTTTAAATTTAATGTTATCTAAGTTGTACATTTTGCATAATGTTCTCTAGTTTTTTTTTCAGTCATAAATTGCTTCCTTCTCTAAAGATCTGATAGGTAAACTGTGCTGTGCTCTACATTTTTTTATGATATCACCTTTATGCCCAAATCACATACCCATTTTGACCTTATTTTGATATGGGGTGTGAGATGTAGGTCTATACCAAGTTTCTGACATTATTTCTCAGCAATTTTTGTGAAATAATGAGTTCTTATCCCAAAAGCTGGAACTTGAGGATTTATCAAATACTAGGTTACTATTCTCATTGATTATTATGTCATGTGAATCTAATTTATTCCACTGATCTACCACTCTATTTCTTACCAAATAGTTTTGATGACTTCTGTTTTATAATATAATTTTAAGTCTGGTAATACCTCTTGATATTTTTGCCTTATTCTTCCAAATGAATTTTGTTATTATTTTTCTGGCTCTATAAAATAATTTTTGGCAATTTGATTAGTATGGCACTGAATAAGTAGAACAATTTAGATAGAATTGTCATTTTTATTATATTAGCTTAGCCTATCTATGAGCATTTGATATTTTTCCAATTGATGATATCAGACTTTGTGTGAGAATTGTTTTGTAATTGTGTTCATATAGTTTCTGGGTTTATCTTGACAGCAAGATGCCCAAATATTTTATTTTGTCAATAGTTATTTTCAATGCAATTTCTTTTTCTGCTTCTTGCTACTGGGTCAGTAATATATAAAAATGCTGATTTTTGTGGGTTTATTTTATATCTTGCTACTTTGTTAAAGGTATTAATTTTTTCATATAGGTTTTTATATGGTTCTCTATGATTTTCTATGTATATCATATCATTTGCAAAGAATGGTAGTTTTATGTCCTCATTGTCTATTCTAATTCCTTCAACTTCTTTGTCTTTTCTAATTGCTAAATCCAAAATTTCTAGTATGATATTGAATAATAGTGATGATAATGTGCATCCTTATTTCATCCATGATCTTATTGGAACTGTATCCAGCTTTTCTCCATTTCAAATAATGCTTGCTATTGGTTTTAGATAGATGCCGCTTATCATTTTAAAGAAAACTCTTTATATTCCCATGCTGTCTAGTGTTTCTAATAGAAATGGGTGCTGTATTTTTCCAAAAGCTTTTTCTGTATCTATTGAGATTATCTGTTGATTTTTTTTGTTGATATAGTCACTAATTGAAATAGTTTTTCTATATTGAACCAGTCCTGCATTTATGGTATAAATCCCACTTGCTAATAGTATATTATCCTGCTAATAAGTTGTACTCTTTCAGTAATATTTTATTTAAAATTTTCGCATCAATGTTAATTAAAGAGATTGGTCTGTAATTTTCTTTCTCTGTTTTAGCGCTTCCTGGTTTAGGTATCAGTATCATATTTGTGTTATAGAAGGAAATTTTCAAGACTCCTTCTTTCCTTATTTTTCCAAATAGTTTACACAACATTGGAATTAATTGTTTTTTAAATGTTTGGTAGAATTCATTTGTAAGTCCATCTGGCCCTGGAAATTATTTTAGGGAGTTCATTGATGGCTTGTTCAATTTATTTTTTGAAAATATAACTATTCCTCTTCTGTTAATTGTTAAAATACAAAAATTGTATTTTTCTAAGTCTTTATCCATTTCAACTAGATTGTCTAAAGACTATTTACTAAGGTAAAGAGTTCTTAATAATGTTGATGTTGTGGAGTTCTTTGGCAATCTGGTATAACCTATGAACTTCTTTTTACAATGTTTATTAATGCATAAAATCCAAACTGTGCCCAAAGGACAATAAAACTGTACATATTCTTTGATCCAGCCATACCTCTACTAGGTCTATGTCCCACAGAGATCATGAAAAAGGGAAAATAGCCCACATGTGCAAAAATGTTTATAGGAGCCTTTTCTGTAGTACCAAAGAACTACAGTGGATATTCATCAGTAGGGGAATGGCCAAATAAGTTATGATATATGATTGTAATGTAATATATAAGAAATGATCAAAAGATAGATTTCAGAAAGGCATCAAGAGAGTTATATGAACTGATGCTAAGTGAAGTAAATAGAACCAAGAGAATACTGTACATAGCAACAACAAGATTATGTGATGATCAACAGTGATGGACTTGGCTCTTTTCAATAAAGAAGTGATTCTGGCCAATTCCAATAGACTTGTTGTGGAGAAAGTCATCTGCCTCCAAAGAGAAA
This sequence comes from Myrmecobius fasciatus, assembly GCA_023553655.1. Lineage (NCBI taxonomy): Eukaryota > Metazoa > Chordata > Mammalia > Dasyuromorphia > Myrmecobiidae > Myrmecobius > Myrmecobius fasciatus. Next base: position 282,923 of record JAJPUD010000040.1, on the reverse strand, counting down.
ACTGTGGGAAATGAATATGGATCACAACATAGTATTTTCATCTGTTTTTATTGTTATTTGCTTTCTTGGTTTTTTTTTATTTTTCCCCTTTTGATCTAATTTTTCTTGTGCAACATGATAAATGTGGACATGCGTTTAGAAGAATTTCATATGTTTAACCTATATTGGATTATTTGCTGTCTAAGGGAGGGTGAAATGGAACACAAGGCTTTGCAAAGGTTACTGTTGAAAAGTATCCTTGCATGTATTTTGAAAACTAAAAAGCCACTATAAAAAGAAAAAAAGAAAAATATGTGAAATCCAAGTGATCACAAGGGAAGCCAATAATATTTAAATATCATTATAAACACAAATACATACATATGTATGTATGAACCAGGAATCCATGCATACACATTTATACTCACACAAACACATATATGCACATGTATTTAGTATGCATTATACATGTATGTGTATACATATGTGGACAGAGGTCCCAGAACATACACAATCATATTTTGAGTTATATATGGTCTTGTACACACATATGTGCATTCATTGATCCCCTGATGAACCCCTAATTGAAATCCTGTGGTAGAAAGATTTTGATTCATGTGAGTGGAGGATATATCTTGTAGCATAAAATCCCATACCCTTGAAGAGTCCAAGTATAATCTAACGTAATGATGAACTTAGATGAATTAGGAAATTGATTTGGTATATGATACCTAAATATTGAAACTATAGAATGTTCAAATCTCCTTAGTTAAAAATCTGTCAAAAGTTGATATTTATTCAAAGATAGGGTTTAGTGAAAAATAACACTTAAGGAATTTTATTCTATCATTTGATTACCATGGAGTTGTAAAGTGATAGAACTAGAAAGAGTTCCAGAGATCATCTTACTCATTATCCTTACCTCATCTTGCCAAGGAGAAAACAGAAAAGTTAAGGGACCCCAGATGACATATCATATTAAGGGAGTAGCTAGGATCAGAACACAGACTCCCCCTAACTGCATCACTTGTCCTGCTGTCTCATTATGGGGTGAGGAGGGAGGGAAATGGGAAAGGAGCCATTTCTACTTGTCTAGATTTTAAAGTAATATCATTAATGGTTCACTCAGCATGCTATAACATGTGAATTTAGAATAAACAAACAGTCATGCAAATGGAACAAAGACTAGTTCATCTGAATTAGCTCATTAGCAAGCATGGCACAGCCCCTTTCACAGTGTGAAAATTGACTTCCATAGGGGATTCAGGACAATAATAGTGGGAAATGATGATTCGAGTAACACCTTTGCTAAAAATGTGCTTTTTCATTTCAGATGATAGAGGTCTGCTGCTGTTTCCCAGAAATCTCTGAGCTCCCTGATCAAAGAATTTTTTAACCTCAGATTCATGACCCAGGAAAGCAGCAGATGTGAAAGGAAGTAAAGCAGGAGAACCTTGTTTAGTGAATCAGATATAGGTATTCTATTGTAACAAGAAACTCAGTTTTCTGAACTATACTTCTGACCATATACTAAATATTCATCCTTGAATTCTAGCTAATGGTCTTGAACCAGTTACTCCTCCAATCAAAAGAATGCCTTTGTCTTGAAATGGTCTGAGAAATAGCCTCGAATTTCTCTAGCTTTCCTCCTATGCACTATTTCAGGCCTCACCACCAAAACTTGAATGGATTCCTTTCTTATGAAAAACCTTCCTTTTTCCCAATGGCCTGCCCCAAATTCCTCATGAATCTGGTTCATTACACATTGAAATTATAAGGAAACTCCTTAAAATTAGCAACTGTGTACTATATCTATTAATCTATATCTATATCTATATATATCTACAAAAATTTTAAATAATGTTCCATGAATGTCCTTGACTGACTGACAATGAAAATGCTGTGAGATCACTGTTTCTAACTGCACTTAAGTTCTATTCTAATCAGAATCACTTCTGTTAATATTTAATCTCATTTCCTGGGCAGCAGTTCAGCATTCCCTATGAGATAATCTTTCATTATGTCTTTTCCTATTTTTAAGCTAAATAATACTTTTAAAAAATCTCTCACCAGAATTCCTGTTTTATTATGCTTCATTTTAAGGTAGACCCATACTATATAGGATTATTGTGAAATATCCAAACAGTTCACAGTTGGGTTTTGACTAAGGCATGGATCAAAACTGCATTTTCCTATTCACTGGTAGCTATCATCATAGGATTTAGGGATGCCTCCAGGAGTGGGATATATCCAGCACACAGGCATTATAGGGCCCTGGGAAATCATTTTCTAAGGCAACCACAGGTGATGATGAGCTGAAAGCTAGGTTCCACAATCTCCCACTGCTTGAGTTATAAAAGTTGATAAGTTTGTATGGATATTTGTAAATATCCAAATGGCCCTTGGAAGAAAAAAAAGGTTCCCAAACATCAGACTTGTCCATACCGTCTCCTACCCCTCTATATGTTCATGAATTAGAATACAATGAAATTACTCTGACACTATTGACCTCTTCTCATCTTTACTTTTAAGAATTCCTCTTTTCCTTCAAAACTCTGTTCAAGTATCATTTTAAAAAATGACAATGATGGGGGCGGAGCCAAGAGGGGGCGGAGCCAAGATGGCGAACTGTGGACAGCTTTCTCTGTGAACTCCCTCCAACATTCCCTCAAACCCAGACAAAGTAAGCCTTAAAACTGGTTTCCTAGTGAGGTCCTTGCCAAGCATTTGGACTACAACGCACTTCTATAAAAGATCTACCTTGAAAGAACTCCGGAGAAGGTTAGCCTCAGGGGAAATCGGCCTCTGGTCGCGATCGGACTCCAGCCGGGGCGGAAGTCAGGGCTGCGATAGAGGGGCGGATTTTGGGCACCCAGGAAGCCCCTGGGAGACGCCTGGGCCACTTTGCTCTGCTTGCGGGCAGGTGCTTTGGCAGATCTGCCTTTGGAAGGGGGTGGATGAGAACAGCTGAAAACGTGGTCCTGGTGCGAATCTAGCCCAACCAGCCTCAGAGCGGAAGTCAACTCGGCAAACTGCCCCAGGGCAAATATAAATTGTTGCAGTTTTCTCGGCTTTTGACCAATATCCCAACTTTAAATCATGAGCAAGAAGCAGAAGAGAGCTCTCACCATAGAAAGTTTTTACGGAGAAAAAATAGAACAGTCCCCAGACCCTGACATTATGACAACAGTCCCAGATGAAGCCACAAAGGCAGACTTAAGTTGGTCTCCCTTTCAGAAGGCTTACCTGGATGATTGCATTAAGAATCTCAAAAGAGAGCTAGAAGAAGAATGGGGAAATAAATTGAGATCAGGGCAACAGAAATATCAAAAACTGGAAAATAGGACTGGTGAATTGGAAAAAGACAACAATTCACTGAAAAACAAAATTGGTGAATTGGAAAAAGACAACAATTCACTGAAAAATAAAACTGGCAAAATGGAAAAAGAATGCATTGAATCCAGAAATTCAATTGGCCAGCTACAAAAGGAGCTAAAAAAGATAACTGAAGGAAATAATACTCTAAAAATTAAAATTGAACAAATAGAAGTAAATGACTCAATAAGACTTCAAGAATCAGTTAAACAAAAACAAAAAAATGAAAAAATAGAAGAAAATATGAAATATCTCCTAGGAAAAACAACTGACTTGGAAAACAGATCCAGGAGAGACAATTTAAGG
>JAJPUD010000040.1:197094-274263 GCA_023553655.1 Myrmecobius fasciatus | reverse complement strand
TTATTTAGTGCCATACCAATCAAACTCCCAAGAAATTATCTTACAGATCTAGAAAAAATAGTAGCAAAGTTCATTTGGAAAAACAAAAGGTCTAGAATTTCAAGGGGATTAATGAAAAAAAAGGCTGAAGATGGTGGACTTGCTGTACCAGATCTAAAACTATATTATAAAGCAGCGGTCATCAAAACCATTTGGTACTGGCTAAGAAATAGAGTAGTCAATCAGTGGAATAGGATAGAATCACAAGACAAACTAGGCAATAACTATAGCAATTTGGTTTTTGATAAACCCAAAGACCCCAGCTTTTGGGATAAGTATTCACTATTTGACAAAAACTGCTGGGAAAACTGGAAACTAGTGTGGAAGAAATTAGGGCTTGACCCACATCTAACACCACATACCAAGATAAGATCTAAATGGGTTCATGATCTGGATATAAAGAGTGATTTTGTAAACAAGTTAGAGGAACATAATATAGTTTACCTCTCAGACCTGTGGAGATGGAATAAATTTATGTCCAAAGAAGAACTGGAACTTTTAATTGAAAACCAGATAGATAACTTTGACTATATTAAGTTAAAAAGTTTTTGTACAAACAAAATCAATGCAGACAAGATTAGGAGGGAAGCAATAAATTGGGAAATCATCTTTACATTTAAGGGTTCTGATAAAGGTCTTATCTCTAAAATATATGGAGAATTGTCTCATGTTTATAAAAATTCAAGCCATTCTCCAATCAATAAATGGTCAAAGGATATGAACAGACAATTTTCAGAGGATGAAATTAAAACTATTTATAGTCATATGAAAAGGTGCTCCAAATCACTATTGATCAGAGAAATGCAAATCAAGACAACCCTGAGATACCACTTCACACCTGTCAGATTGGCTAAAATGACAGGAAAAGTTAATGATGAATGTTGGAGGGGTTGTGGGAGGGCGGGGACACTGATGCATTGTTGGTGGAGCTGTGAACGGATACAGCCATTCTGGAGAACAATTTGGAGCTATACTCAAAAAGTTATCAAACTGTGCATACCCTTTGACCCAGCAGCATTTCTATTGGGCTTATATCCCAAAGAAATCATAAAGGAAGGAAAAGGCCCCACATGTGCAAGAATGTTTGTGGCAGCCCTTTTTGTAGTGGCTAGAAACTGGAAATTGAATAGATGTCCTTCAATTGGAGAATGGCTGAATAAATTATGGTATATGAATGTTATGGAATATTATTGTTCTGTAAGAAATGACCAGCAAGATGATTTCAGAGAGGCCTGGAGAGACTTACATGAACTGATGCTGAGTGAAATGAGCAGAACCAGGAGATCATTATACACGGCAACAACAGTACTATATGACGATCAATTCTGATGGACATGGCTCTCTTCAACAATGAAATGTTTCAAACCACCTCCAATTGTTCACTGAAGAAAGCCATATACACCCAGAGAGAGGGATGCGAAATGTGGACCACAACATAACATTCTCATACTCCTTGATTGATGTTTGCTTACATTGTGTTTCCTTTATCTGATATATCGTTTGTGTAGATAAGATTTTTCTTGCACACCAATGATAAGTTTGGAAATATGTATACATATATTTGATTTGCCAATATTTTAACATAATTAACATGTAGTGGATATCCTGCCATCTAGGGGAGGGGTGGGGAGTTGGGGGGAAAATTTGTAACGGAAAGCTATGTAAGGGTTATTGTTGAAGAATTACGCACACATATGTAATGCAAATAAAATAAAAAATTAAAAAAAAATGACAATGATTTGTTAACTAAGGGAGGATTATGCTATTTCCAAGTCCTTTGTGGTTTTATTGTTCAAGTATTTTTAGTTTTATGAAACTCTTTTAAACCTCATTTGGGGTTTTCTTGGCAAAAAACATTAGAATGGTTTGCCATTTTGTTTTCCAGTTAATTTTACAGAGAAGGAAAATAAGATAAACAAAGTTGAGTAAATTGACCAGGGTCATATAGTGAGTATACATCTGAGACCTGACATGAATTTAGGAAGATGAGTCTTCCTAACTCTAGGCCCAGCACTCTATCCACTGACACAAAACCTTTCTTGATTCCCCTCTAACTATTATTGTCTCCCTACTCTCTTCAACTATTTCATTATGTATTTATTTTGCATATATTCTTTATATTCATATCTATGCATGTGCTGATTTAGTTAGAATGTAAGTTCTTAGGGAGAAAATGCTATTTCATTTTTTTGGTCTTTTTTTGTCCCTAATGATTAGTACAATGCTTGGTATATAGTAGACATTTATGAACTGCCTATAGACTTCTTAATTGATTGGTTTCAGACTCTGAGGATGACTTAGTGCTTCTCATTAATCCTTATTTAATCACCAAAAAAACATTGCTGTATATTATATATTAATGCCACTTATATCATATGACATTATACAAAGACTACTCTTGCTGTGATGGTTTAATGAAGAAAGGTATTATCTTCTTACCTTTATAGGACAAAGAATTCATAAATAAACTATGACTCCATTAGTTTGGGGAGCAAATTTGGCTACTAGTTACTAGGGATGCAGTAAGTTCATATAAAAAACCCCAAATATATGTGTACCTGTGGAATATATGAAGTGTATTTTGATCCTGAGATTTCTTGGTGTATAACTCATTCTGATGGGACTCACTACTAGGTGGTGATTATTAAGAAATAATCTCAGAATGCACTTCAAGAAAATAGATTTTTAATTTTTTTTTTCTGAGTGGAATAACCCAAACATGGATTTTTATGCTTAGCACTATATAACTTATAGTCCATTTATTCATTCATTCACCAACACATATGTTTGTTGAATACTAGTGATTCAGAGCTACTTTTCTGAGAACTACAGGAATTTCAAAGATAAATGAAAGGACTCAATCTGAAGGAGTTTATCTGAGAGAGCAAAATGATTTCTATGCAAATAGCTTTAACACAAAGAATTATATAAAAATATCATATAAGTGTTAAAAGATGTTACCTACAAAATTCTGAAGTAGGATCTCTTTCTATATGGGATTATCAAGGAAGTCTTCTTGCACGAAAAAGAATTTTAGTTGGGGCACTTAGCCCAGAGAAGAGGAGGACTCAATGAGATATGATAATTAGTTGCCATTTAAAAATGAAGGGTTGATATGTGGAAGAGAGATTCAAATTATTTTACTTTATCTCAATAGCAGAACTAGAGTTAATAGGTGAAAGTGGAAGACAGACACACTTACTCTCTATGTAGGAAAAAAAAATTCCTAACAATTATCATTATTCCAAGGTATAATCGGATGCCTTGAAAGGCTTGTGAACCACTTTTTAGCAGTGCTTTTTAAGGAGATTCCTGCTCAACTGTAATCTTGAATGGATAACTTCTGTTATTTCACATTTGAAATACAGTGACCTTTGAACAGATAGAGGTGATAAAGTACAAGTCATATAGAAGAAACAGGCACAGAGGCATTGACTGGAAGCAGCCATAGAGGAATTGACTAGAAACATAAGACCATCGACTGCCAAATTAAAAAATATGTCTTTAATTTGATAGACAAAAAAGGATGAATTAAAATATTTTTGAACAGGACAATAAAATTTATTAATTTGTCTCATTTTGTAAGAAATAGAAAGCAATCAGACCCTGCAAATTGTAGACCAGTGAGTTTGACTTTGATTAGTGAGACGATGCTAGAATTAATATTTAGACGAATGATTGGTGAACACATAGAATAAAAAGAGTGATTATAAAGGGACAGCATGTCTTCATCAAAAAAATACCAAACTAACTTTGTTTCCTTTAAAAAAAATAAAATAAAACAGAGGCAGCTGGGTAGTACAGAGGGCAGATGCTAGTCCTGGAGTCAGAAATATCTGAACACAAGTACAATCTTAAATACTTTCCAAATGTGTGACCTTATCTTGGTTTCCTCATCTGTAAAATTTAAAACTTCCTTGCATTATTGAGAAGATAATATCAGATAATATTTGTGAGGCACTTTTTAAACTTTAAAGCAATGTATAATTGTTAGCTGTTATTACAAAGAGTATCATTAAACCAATAGATTAGAAAAATGATATGGAGATAGTTTGCCTAAACTTTTAATAAAGCTTTGGAATATTTACTTAATGTAATTATTGCATAGAAGATGGGGAGCAATAGAATGGATAGTAATACAATCAGACAAACTCAAGACTGGTTGGATAGACAGACTCAGAGAGTAGTTATTATTGGTTCAGCATCAACATGGCAGAAAGTCTACCTTGGAGTTTCCTAGGGAACTGTGCTTGGCCCTGTGCTTTTAAGGATTTTTATGAATGACTTGGAAAAAGATAGATGGTAAATTTATCACATTTATAAACAGCACAAAACTGGGATGATAGATAGATAACAGAGCCAACCAGGATCAGAAAAAGAAATTTTATGAGCTAGAGCACTGGGCTAAATCTAATAAGATGAAATTTGATAGGAATAAATATAGTTTTATAATCAGATACAAGAAAATCAACTTCACAATTATTATGTGAGGAAAGCATAGATAAAAGATCTTGATGTTTTCATGAACTACAAGCTCACTATGAGTTAATGATGTAATTTGGCTTCTCCAAAAGTAACTCCATCTTGCAAAAAATTAAGAAGTGCATCATTTCTAGATATAGGGAGACAATTATCTCACTGGGATTTGGCTTTTATCAGACTTTATATGGAATATCATGTTCAATTTGGGGCACCATAATTTAATAAGAACATGGATAAATTGCAGAGAATAGAGAAGAAGACAATCAGAATGTTACGGGGCCTTGTATACATGGTATATTTAGTTAATTGATGGATTTTTTGAAAGAACAAGACATGTTTAACATGAAAGAGATGAGACTCAGATGAACATTAGAGTTACTATTAAATATTCGAAGGACTGTCAATGGAAAGGAGAGAATAGACATGTTATTTTGGTTCCAGAAGACAGAACCAGGAGTTCTGGGAAGTGTGAAAAGGTAAATTTTGAACTGGATGTAATGAAGCCTTCCTAGAAATTAGAACTAACCAAGGGGGATGATAACTTCATCAAGTGGTTGTTGTTCGGTAGTGTCAAAAATTTTGTGATCCTATTTGGGGTTTTTCTTGATTAAGATACTGAAGTGGTTTGCTATTTCCTTCTCCAGATCATTTCACAGAAGAGGAAACTGAGCACAACTAAGTGTGAGTAACTTGCTCAGGATCACACAACTAGTTAAGTATCTGAGGCTAGATTTGAATGCAGGTTACCTGATTCCAGGCCCAGCACTTTACCCAACATGCTGATTTGGATATCATGAAGGAGATTCTGGACACTGGGAATTCCTTTTGTGTTTGGGTTGAGTTACCTTTCCACTTGCAAATTCTATAATTCTGTGATTCCTTTGAAAAATTTGTCTGACAGCAGATTGTAAGTGCTCTGAGATAGAGTGATGTCTTTTACCTTTTTTTTTTCCTTTTTTGGATTTCCAAGTGCCTGACATTTACCAGGCTCTTAGTAAATGTTTATTGACTGACTTTCTAGATCAGAATAGGAAATACCTATTGTGAAATTCACTAATGAAGATGATATTGCAAGACAACTATGATATAAAGACCTGAACTAAGTTAATGGAGTGTGGTGGAAATGAACAAGCATTTATTAAGTGCCTATTATGTGTTAGAAACTGCTAAATTTTCACAAATGTTTCATATGATAGCAGAAATAATAAAAGAAGATACAGTTACACAAAAACATAGATATGATGAAAAAATAATAGAACATAGTGACTGATTTTATAAATGAATAATTGTATATAGGACTATAGGATATAGGGGAAAAAATCAAAGCTTAGATTTTGAGCTAGATGCCTAATAAAATAATCACAGTTACATGTCTGTGGTTCTACTTTTTATTCAATGTTAATCACAAGATTATAGGCTCCACATCTGCCAGTTCTTGTATGTACCTTGACTCTTCTTTACTGTGTATACCCTAGTGGTTCTCAATGGCAAATACCACATAGGTCTTAATTTGGGGGACAATGACTAAAAATGGTACAGAACATAGGAGTAATCTTTCTTTACTCATTTTTGGTTTTGTGAGAAACTTGGCCTTGGCAAAGCTTCAGCATCCTTAGAATCCTTAGACGTAGGTGGCTATTATCTGGATGAGAGAACTATATTTCTCGCAACTATTTCAAGGACATCCTTGAAAAAGGACTAGTAGTATTATTTTTAGGAATGAGATGGTATTGGAGTCCTGCAAACTAATGTTTCCCACAAAAGTTATTAAAGGGAAAAATCTGTTGCTAGATTAATTAAGTGATTACTAGTAATAGTAATATATTTTTCTTCTCAAAAGTAATTTATTTTCCCAAATACATGTAAATATAGTTTCAATATTTTTATGACTTTGCATTCCAAATCTTTCTCCTTCCCTTCCTTTCCACCCCCTTCCCCAAGACAATAAGCAATCTGACATAGGTTAAATATATGTAATCCTTTTAAAGAGTCCCATATTTGTCATATTGAACCAGAAAAAAATGACTAAAAGGGGAAATATATGAGTAAGCAAAACAGACAAAAAAAGATGAAAATACTATACTATGCTTCAATCTACTTTTAATCTACATTATTCTCTCTCTGGATGCAGATGGCATTTTCCATCCCAAGTCTATTTGAATTTTCTTGAATCACTCCATTGTCAAGAAGAGCAAGTCCATCACAGTTGATCATCACATAGATCATGATATAATTTAAAGAAAAATATCAATCATAATTGCATGCAAAAAGGAAGTTAGCTTTCTCAGACTATCTTGATTGGCATATATTTAGACCGCTCGGGGTGCCAGGTTCATTCCATATAGCTCTCTGACACTTTCTCTTGAGTCCTTGCTTGTGTGGCTGAGAAATACCCAAGGCTATATTTCCCCTATAAAAGCTCCACTTATGCTGAAGATCTTGGCTAAATTCTTTTCAGGACTAAGCCCACTTTCCTTGCCCCTCCCTCCCAGTACCTTTCCTTTAATAGCAAATTTTTTCTTACTCTGCTTAGTCTGCTAAACTCCTTTATGCAACTAACCTGCCATTCAATAGCATGCTTAGGTCTCATGGCATAGTCCTTCAATGGATTCTTTCAAATTCCTTTTTTTTCTAACTATATGCTCTTCAAACTCTATTACATATTTGTCACTCCTGGTGTTTATTTTGTCTGTAAACTCTTCTCCCAATAAACTTTCCTTTTGGCAAAGAGAATGAAAAAGACAAGAAAATATTACCTCAAAATACCAGTAGAAGGTCCTATAGTAATACAGCCTATAGTTATATGAACTATATTTGTTGTTTTACACATACATATGTAAAACTATATGTGATATACATATTTCTTCTTCAGGAAAAGGAAATTTCCCTCTGTTGTAAGACTGGCATTTTCATGATATAATTAAAAAGTCAGTGGACTAAAGCTCATTCTGGGTATTAGTCCTTCACTTAACCCAAAGATAGGAAAAAAAATTATATATCACTAGTTCCTCAAAGCATGAGGTATATAAGGCATTGGCCAATTACAAAACTATGAAAATTCAACTTCATTTTGGAAATGGACCTTTTGTCATATGGTCTAAGACAATTTGGGGGAGATTCTCCCAAATATGTATCAGACATAGCAAAGCTTTACAAAATATCTTTATAGTGTATTATTTTTAGAAATAGGTTGTTACAGATGAGCATACTATTAGCAATAAATAATTAATCAAACAAATAAATAAAACATTTAAATGCTTTGTTTGAGAATCAGTGTGATAGACATATTGAATATGTGATCCTGGGCAAGCCATTTAATCTTTGCAGCATTCTAAATAACTCTTCCTAATACTTTAAGTTAGAGATAACTGACCTCTATTTGTAGAGGGAGTTCACTCACAAATAGTTTTTCATTATAATGAAACCCCAGTTACAGTTCTTATCTCTCTATATGCTAGGCAGTCTGAAGTACTGGGTTGTGATAGATACAAAAACCCTTTTGATCTAATTTTTTTTGTATAACATGGCAAATATGGAAATGTGTTTAAAAGGATTGCATATATTTAACCTATATCTTGCCCTTAAGGAACTTATGTTGGGAGAGAGAGCACAAACAAAATTAAGTATAGGCCAAATATTTGAAATAAATCTGATTATGCAACAGAGTCAAATAACTAATAAGGAATATGGGAGAGAATTTGAATCCACATCTTCTTGGCTATAAGCCCAGCATTTCTGCTACTTTACATCTGCTTCTAAAATTTAGCTTATTTTATGTTTGTGAGCAGTGGACGAAGTTCTAATGACAGGGAATAAAAAAAAATCCAAACTATTCCCTCAAGGATAATTTAATTGAATTTAGAAGCTATGTTGTTTCTGTGGTTCAGCTGATTCAGTTGTGTCTGACTCTTTGTGACCCTCTTTGGGGTTTTCTCAGCAGAGATACTGGAGTAGCAGGCCATTTACTTCTCTAGCTCATTTTATAGACAAGGAAACAGAGGCAAATAAGATTAAATGATTTGTCTAGCATTACACAACTAGTCAATCAAATTCAGAGGCTATGCCATGAATATAAATAATTGTGATAAAAAAGAAAAGCATATGCTCCATGCAAAGGGGAAGTCTTTGCGACAATCAGTGATATGAAAAATAAAAATACCCATCTCACCTACCTCAAAAATCTGCTTAGTGTTTAAAGTAAATTAACAGATTTTAAATAAATTCCTTTAAGAGTATAAAGCACTATAAAATACACTCATGATACTGTTATTTGATCTTTTTTTATTTAGAAATGAGTATAATATTCTAGAAATGAGTATAATAACTTTATCTATAAAAGACAAATTCTCTATGTATCTTTGATGGCTAGCTTTCCTATAACTCATGATTGTGCTGAAGCCACCTAAAAGCTGATTGTTAAATTTTCACTGTGAACATTTATTACTTTGACATCTGCAAATGTTACAAATCAGTGTTTGATTTACTGTTTTGTTGATTGTTTAGATTTAAGAATGTTAATGTTACAAAATACATTTAAAAAGGGGTAACAAGCGTATATTTCCAGTTCTCTCAACTAGTTGTTAAACATTTACCAGCACACACCTGTATATAATACTTCTTTATGGATATGTGTAAAATTAGATGAGACTTAAAAATGTAGGCATATGATATTTTCTTATTTGATCCTCCTGATATCCTAGGGACATAAGTATGTATGATGATAGAGGTGTATTGTGAGAAGAAGTATACTCAAGTAGATAGAAAGCTAGAATTTGAGTTAGGATGATGAGTCCATGAGTCCATGTCCTGAGAGACTGTGACTAAGTCTCTTAATATCTCATTGTCCAAGATAACCTTCTTGGATCATGATGAGCTGATGATCAATCATTGAAGGAAAGTTCCCTATTAGAAGTATTGGTAAAATCACAGGTTTGAACAAAAAACAAAGAAAAAATTTCAATATATGAATGTCCATGCATGTGGGTGTGGGTGCACATGTGTGTATGTTTATGTATATGTGAGTGCATCAACTTGTAAGCTTTTAATTCGTTGATCAAATAAATCTCCTGAGTTGAGAAAATGTATCCTTTGCTTTAACACTCATTAACCTTATTGTCACTAGATGGCAGAAACACATCCCACTTCTGTGAAAAGATCAGGGTGTATTTTCCATTTAGCAAGGCCAAAAAAAAAAAAAAAGCTTCCTGCAGACAATGTTTACAGCCTTTTTTTTATTTTGACAGATCTCTTGAATATATTAATATTTTTGGAAATTCCCTGTTAGGTCCCCTGTAGGGATGTGCTGCAAAGTGGTCTTGGCTTACTCAGTAAAATGATGATTTTCATTATGAGTTCTTGCAGTTGAATTTATAATTTGGGAATGTGATAGCTTATTTGAAAAAAAAAAAGTGTCAAAGACCGAGAGAAACCTAGAAGATACATCCTTGAAGCCAAGCCCTGTGTGACTGCAGCTCTACTGGGTTGGCCTGAATGTGTAAATTCCTGTATTTAGGGTATGACCAAGTGACTCCCTATTCAAAGTGCTATACTCCAATCAAAGCTAAGTCAATTAAAAATTTCTAGACCCTCTGAGGATTTCCTTAGAGGCAGAGAAATGTTCATTGTTTCTCTCTCCCTCCAATTAGAATCTATTTTGAAGCACAATTAGTTTCTTGGGTGGAAAGGAGAGCAACAGAGGGAGGGGTGTGTTGTGCTTGGGTCTCTGTGTGTGATTGTGCTTTTATGTGTTAATATACGTGTTTTTGGGTATGTGTGTGTGTGTTTGCATTTATGTGTGTTTGTATATGTGTGTGCTTGTGTGTGTGTGTGAGAGAGAGAGAGAGAGAGACAGAGACAGAGAGAGAGAGAGAGGAGATAGAGAGAGACACACACAGAATATTTCTTTTAAAAGGGAAGCAGATGCTAAATATGAGCATCATTTTCTTGCTATCTAAGCCATCATTGAGATTTAGCTGCTCTGCACATATGCCAATTATGGTCTTCCTTAAAAATGCCTTAATAGAAATGTGTTAATTCAAAGAAACTCATTATAGTGCATTGTGTCAGTAATTATGGATTAAGAATTACCCAAATATGCATATAGACCCAAATATCTTCAGAGATTCTTTGTAAATAATAAGGGTTTTTAAAAAGTTGTTTCAGTTCCTCTTGGAGAATTTTTTTAAGCTGGATTAGAATCATATCTGGTCCATAGAAATGACAGTTTTAGTGTTATATTCGTATGCTACAAATACAATTTAAAAATATGTTTCACTGTAGTAGTGGCTGTGGGAATTCCAAAGCAATAAGAAGAAATGCTTGGTAGGTTCATTTGCATACCAATACCCAGAATGCTTTTCCAGCTCACTGCTATTTAATCAAAGTCAGCTGGTGTCAGAGCTCTGGGAAAAACTGAGATATTTGGACATGCTTCTCTGTGCATGTACTGAGTTCCTTTTCTCCTCCAAATATGAAACTAAAACCTCAAAAGTTCTTTTCTATGTGAGTATGCATGTTTTTTGTTTGAAATATCAGATTTATTTTTCCTACATGCACTATTGCATGACTCTGGGCAAGTCACTTAATCTGTATTTGCCTTGGTTTCCTCCTCTGTAAAATGGGGATAATAATAACTCCTTCCAGGGTTGTTGTGAGGATCAAATGAGATAACTATAAAGTATTTAGTTAAGTACCTGACATAGAGTATAGACACTTTTTACATGCAAGCTATTATTGTTTGTTTTTTCTTTTTGAAGATGGAAAGGCATTTCCATCTCCTTCACTTCTCCACCTTTTAATTTGATTTTTTCTGAAGTTTGAAATCCTTTAAAAGCATTATCGACATTTTCACCCTAACCTAATAATAGTCCTAAATTTTGAGTTGGCAGTAAAACAGTCTCTCAACCTCTTACATACATGAAAGATTAGTACCTTGGTTATCTGGGAAGTAACATCAAGATTACTTGTGGACCTTGATAACTTGAGCAATCTGGGTCCAACTTTCTTTAGCAAGATATAAACCTAGGGCAATTTCTACCACTTCTCAGTGCCTCTGTTTTCTCATTGGTACTATGAATTAACATTTCCCTTTATAGGAGGCTGATGTGATAAAATTTCATAGTCATCAAACTTCTTGGAAGAAAACTATAGAATAAATTTAAAATATTATTCCCTGAGTTTTAGTGAAATGCATAACCCTTCAGACATTGGTTCTATGATTCAATCCAAATATGTTTTATCATACTCAGACATTCCAACATGATCTCGGGACTGCTTGACTAATCAGGGAATTGTAGTGAGAATCATTCCAAAAATACCATGATTCAGAGTCTGGAGAAAATTTAGGAAGATCACATGGCCTAAAGTTATTTGTAACAAAATTATTTACAAGGAATAAGGAACTCTCAGGAAGAAATTCTGAACACAAACATAAATGGTCATAATATCATAGATTTAAAACTGAGTCAAGGCACCTGAGTTTTTATACCATATATTTCATCTCATTTTATTTCATATATTTCCTCGCTGTGTGCACATAGTGAAGAAATTAAACTCTGAAGGCTTTAGTTCCCTCATCTCTAAAATGTTTGCCCACTTCAGAGGGTTGTGAAGAGTAAATTAGAATATATATATATACTGTGTATGTATGTAAGTGTGCATGTGTATATATACATGCATATACAGATATACATTCACATACATACACAGTATATATATACATATATATACACATATATATGTATATATAAAAATAAATAAATAACAATTTATTTTAAAGAAGATATGGATGTCATCTATCATTGCAGGGCAACAAAAAGGGTTTTCCTGTGTGTGATATTGGCAGATGGAAGAATTAAGTTTATTAAAGAAAAGATAGGATCAATGCTTAGCCCAGATGGAACAATGAGGCCAAAATAGAATTATTCCTTTCTGATTCTTTAAGCCCCTGTAATTCTCCCCAGTCTTCCACCTTCCATTTCTTTCCTGCTATCTACAAACACAAGTCATCCTGGTCCTTGAAAGATTTTGCTATTTCCTCAAGTAATCATCATATAGTTTTGTTCCCTTTCTCAAGCTCACTCTTTAATCATTGCCTCTGCTGCTTTTAGAACTCACTCTTCAGCTCTTTTCAGTCTGGCTTCCTATTTCATCACTCAACTGAATTTGATGTTTCTAATTATGATTTGATGGCCTTTTCTCAGTTCTAATCCCTCTTTGCCTCTCTGATGCTTTTG
This sequence comes from Myrmecobius fasciatus, assembly GCA_023553655.1. Lineage (NCBI taxonomy): Eukaryota > Metazoa > Chordata > Mammalia > Dasyuromorphia > Myrmecobiidae > Myrmecobius > Myrmecobius fasciatus. The sequence continues at coordinate 261,508 of JAJPUD010000040.1, read as the reverse complement.
ATTACCCACCTTATCTGGATACTTTTTGTTGAGTTTTATTGACATAACTCCCTCCTGTCTATCCTCTTACCTTTCTGACTATTCCTGTCCTTTATTGGCTCATCCTCCTTATCATGCTTCCTAACTGTGAATATTCCTGAGAGCTCTATCCTGGTTCTTCTTCTCTCTATTTTCTCAGTTGGTAGCTTCATCATTCTATGGTTTGAAAATAACTCTCTGTAGATGACTCCTAGTTCTAGAAATCTACTTCCTGTCTCTCTCCTGAGCTATGGACTCATATAAACAACTACTTGTTGAAAATTGAAGCATGATATCTCAGACCACTTAAGCTCCACAAAATCAAATTCATTATTTTTATCCTTAACTTGCACCTTTTACAAATTTCCTTTTTCATGTTGAAGGTACCACCATCCTTTGCATTCATAATCTTATTCATGTCCTTATTCCTTTTCATTTGAACTATTGAAACAGTTTCCATTGAAATGGAATCTCTGTGGCAATTCACTTCCCACAGAACTGCCAAAATTATTCATCTTACATATTACTACATTTTACCATTTATGAACTACTACACTACCATGTAGTAATTACCAATTACTACCTATTACCAGATTTTATTGTATTACAATAAAGTCCAATTGTTATTTATTACTTCTATGGTTAGATATTAATTCCTATGTATAAATTTTAAAATCTTCCACAATTTGCCCCAAAACTTAGTCTTCCAACTGCATTATATATTACACCTTTTCCTATATTCTGCAATTCAACAAAGCAGTTTTCCTAACTTTTCTTCACTCACGGCACTCCACCTTCCATCTCCAATGCATCCTCAATGTCTTAAATATACTTCCTTTTCACCTCCAAAAACTGATCATTTCCCTTAAATCTTAGCTCAATACTTACCTTCTTTAGAAAGTTTTTCTGATCCTCTTGGCTGCCAATTATTTTTTTTTCTTTAATTCCCTTGTAGTCATTTTTATTTATTTTCCAAATATGCATATGTATGTATGTATCTATCTATCTATCTATCTATCATCTATTTATGACATCTCTCAATAGAATGAAAACTTCTTGAGGGGAAAGATTGTTTCATGTTTGTTTTCTGTACCTTGCAAATAGAACAAAAGTAGTTAAGTTAAAACTGAAAGTAGGTGAGGCTATCAAATCAATGAGCATTGTTAAGCAGTAACTATGCATTGAGTAAATTCTGGGAATACAAAAAAGACATAATCTCAAAAACTGTAATGCAGAAGACAATCTGTAAATATACATTTAGATATAGAATACATGCAATTTACACAATTGAAGACAATGTAATCAAGTAAAGGGTAATCTGGGAGGCGATGAAACTAGTAGCTTTGGTAACCGGGATTAAAAAAGGCTCTGTACAGAGAAGAAGTTTATAAAATGGAATTCACAAACTTGGAAGAGGTCTATAGAAAGATTTAAAAAGGGGTCTGTAATTTTTTAAATTGATGAATAAAGTTTAAGATGATTAGTTCCCTTTACAGTTATATGTATTTTACTTTCTGTATATAAAAGATTTATTCTGAGAAGGTAACCTTACAGGTAACTTCACTAGATTGCCAAAGTGATTTGTGGCACAAAAAAGATGGTGCCTGAACCATGTTTTGAAGGATGAGAATGGTTCTGTAAGGCTGATATGAGTTTTTCCTGGAATTGGGGAAGAATAGGATATGGAAAATGGAATATTATGCACAAGGTACGAAAAGATCAGTTTGGCCACATAACAGATTATAGGAGAGAGAAGTGATGTCCAGTGAGGTAAGAAAGAAAGTTTGTGGCAATGTTGTAAAGTAGATTAAAAGTTAAATAATAGAGACTATATTTTATCTTAGAGGCCATAGAGAATACTGGAAATGATTGAGTAGGAAAGTGATATGGTTAGATCTCTGCTTAAGAAAAATCATTTTGGCAGCAATGCGTAGGATGAATTAAATTGGTTAGAGTCAGGGAGACCAATTATGAAGTTCTTGTAATAATCTAGGTAACAGATCTGTGATTAGGGAAGGTATTGGGAGTGAAGGATGATATGGTGATAGAAATACTAAGATTTAGCAAATGATGTAAGGCGTCAAAGATAATACTGAGGTTGCAAACCTGAAAGGCTGGGAGAGTTGTAGTACAAAGAAATAGTGAAATTTAAAAGAGGGAAGAATATTAGGGTAGGAGAGAAAGATATGATTTCAATATTGTAAAACACTTTACTGATCTCTACTAATTTATCACCCATCTTGGATGATTTGGGTAGTGAAAGAAGGAGTAGTTGTGATTGTAAAGTCCTATTAGTAGCCTTTGGAAAACTGGAGAAAGGAAGAGAAGCACTGTACTAAAATATTAGTTATTTTAGGAGTGACTCTGTGTGTGTGTGTGTTTGTGTGCGCAAGCACAGGTATCTCATGTATATGAAAGGGTTCTTAGTGGGTAGTAGGGAAACAATATTGTGGCTTTCTTCAAGTATTTGAAAAAAATGTTTTCCTGGAGAGGAATTGATATTGTTCTACCTGACTCTAGAGGGCATTACAAGGAGTGATGGTGAAAACCACAGACATTTAGTCTTCATCTTCTGAAGAATAAACAAAAGAATGATTAAATCTTCCTCACAATTAAAATTATCAAAAGATAGAAGTGGCTATGAAGATAATAGGTACTATAGGTATGTTGTTATTATTGTTTGGAATTATTGTTATTTTTATTAGGAAGCTTTTGTAATAATCTAAGCAATAGGCATGTGAGTAGGGAAGAGGTTGGGAGTTAATGATGTTATGGGAATAGAAATGTCAAGATATAGAAAATGATGTAAGGAGTCAAGGATGATACTGAGGTTGCAAACCTGGAAGGCTGGGAGGATAGTAGAACAAAGAAATAGTGAAGTTTGAAAGAGGGGAGAATGTTGGGAGGGTGGGAAAAATATGAATTCAGTATTGTAGACTATCTCACTGATATGTACTAATTCTGTTGTTGAGTCATCTACTCTTTATGACCCTATTTGGGGTTTTCTTGGAAAAGACATTGGAGTGGTGGATACTGTAATTTCCTTCTTCAGCTTACTTTATAGATGAAGAAACTGAGGCAAGCAGGGTTAATTAACTTGCCCAAGGTTATATAGCTAGTTATTGTCTAAGCCCCACTTTGAAATTAGATCTTTCTTCCTCCGGACCAGGTGTTTTATCTATTGCACCACCAAGCTCCTCTATAAATGGAAGACTTTCAAATATAAACTTGATTGTGTTTGTTGGGGGCTTTGTTGATGTTCCTGTTCAGGCACCTTTTGGACTGGCATTATCTAAAGTGCCTTGTAATTTTGAGATTCTAGATATTAATAGCTCTAAAACAACCATTCCTTGCCATGGAATCACACACACACACACACACACACACACACACACACACACACTGTTGTTTAGTAGTTCTTATCTGGTTCTCACTATCTTAATTTAATTTTTGCTGCCTCTGTTTCAGTGGCTCCTTATAGCGTTTGGGTTAAAATAAAAATTCCTCTTGTCATTTGAATCTTTTTGCATTATGGCTCCAAACTATATTTTCATGATGGTAACATTACTATTTAACATGCACTTTATCTTTTTGTCAAACTGTCCAGTTTACTATTTCCCATAGTCCCCCATAGTTCATGCCTTTTTACACAGTATCTCCCACTCATGTAATTTTCTCCCTCTTCATCTTTATTTCTTGGAACTCTCATCTTCCTTTAAGGCTTGCATAAAATGCCTCCCTTTTCTAGAGGCCTTTTTTCATCCTCTGATTTTTAGTCTTTTCCACTGTGTATCTTAGAGATCTATCTATGTATCCATGTATCCATGTGTTTACTATCTATCATCTATTTATTGTCTTTCCCAATAGAATGGAATCTCCCTGAAGATAAGGACTGTCTCACTGCATTTGTATATCTTCCACATACAAATGTGCCTTACACATGTTATTTGCTTTGAAAAAAAGTTTTTTGATAGATTAAGTTACCAGTTTACTAGACAAACATATTAAATTAGTTTTCTACAGCCCATTAGACCAATTTTTATATCATGTGAAATTTAGAAAAATTACTGCATTCCTTCTCTGGAGTCACTAGAGAACTCTTTAAGTCCTTGCCTATATATGTCAATCCAATACTTTCAAACACTATGTCCATCTCTCAGATAAAGACTACTTCCCCCAAACTCATTGAACTCATCTAAACTCACCTGCCATCTCCCCCCCATCAGCATACATAATGTATATCTAATATTTAGTAATATGTACTATGTACATAGTATCTACAATATAAATAAAAACTACAGGCACCAAAAATAAAAAAAATAAAATTATAAAGATCAAGACTCAAATAAAGAAATATCAGAAGATATTCCCTTTGGAGGTAGAGGTGGGAGTTCCATAGTTATTACACATTATAGATACTTTCAGACTTTTTCAGTGTATCTATCAATTGTGCTGATTTTTTTCTCTTAAAAATGTAATCTCATATGTGACATGTGGGATGTCTCTGGAAAGGGAAGGGGAAGGATACTTAGGATAAATATGGTGATGTAAGAAACAGAAAATATAAATTAAAAATTGTAAATAGAAGATCTATTAGACAATGGGATTTTAGAGAATGAAATAAACATTTTGAATTTGCAACATTGCTAAAGAAAAATTCTGATGAAATTTGTGTATATCTCAATGTAGGAACAATTTTGAGGTGTCTGTTTCATAGAACATTTTTCTCAGGAACTAATGATCATATGCATGGGTATTTTTACTTGATTTAAATCATTCCAAAAGACCTCTGCCTAAAGATATACTTAACAGTTGCATAATTTTTGACAGACTTGCAATTTACTAACAAGCATCTAACTCTTGAAGCTAACCTTCCAGAGCCATGTACATAATCCTGTGGTTTTATGTGTCTGTAAGGTGGAATTTCCCCTTCCAGCAGTATTTGGTGAGTTGATATTTGTTCAAGTTTTTAACTCTGGTGAACATTTCTCCCCTCAGCTCATAAGTTATTGATCCTCAGTTCAACGAAGAGGAACGTAAAAACCCTCTAATAATTATACTCCCACTCTAAATGCTGTGTTTTACAAGCTCAGGAAAGACTCAGGTCTATGATGGATTCCAAACACTGCCATTAGATCATTTTTCCTGCTCAGAACATTATTCATCTTTGCATTGTATTATTTCTGCATAAGTTTATACATCAATGAGTGAAAGTGATTTATCAGTGTTTAAATGGGATCCAATTCTCCTCCAACTCTTGCTTGTCCCAGGACAGTGTCATAATGTTTCCTAATGTAGTGTCAAAGAAGATCCAAGGAATAGTAGCTTTCTAAGAACTATCCCATTCCCCCTACCTCTTCCTCCCATTTCTTTAATGTATTTCATGATGCATTAATTTTATCCTTGTTTATTATTCCACAAGGTTTAACAGTCAGTCAATAAACATTTATTAAGTCCCTAAAACATGCCAAACTAAGTGATGAGGATGCAATCTCTGGCAAAAGAAAATTCCTGCTTTCAAAAGGCTCAATGTATATTGGGAAAGACATGCAAACAACTATGTACAAATAAACTATATACTGGATAAATTGGAAATAATCAACATGGAGAAGCTAACTAGGTTATACAATGGACTTGGAGTTAGGAAAACTTGAATTCAAAGCTGGCTTCAGACACTTACTAACTGTGTAGCCCTGGGCAAGTCACTTTATTCTGTTTGCCTCAGTTTCCTCATCTGTAAAATGAGCTATAGAAGGAAATGACAGACCATTCCAATATCTTTGCCAAGAAAACACCCCAAAGGGGTTGGCTAAACATCAATTAGAATAAGAGGATTGCAAAAATGACTCCTGTAGAAGGTAGGATCACAGCTGGGATTGAAGTATATATGTGTATATGAGAATGTGGTGTGTGTGTGTGCGTGTGTGTGTGCACACATTTGTATATGCATGTGTGTGTGTATGTGTTTACAACTACAAGACAGATCTTTCTCTGAACAGTAAAATTGAATGACCAACTACAATATTTTGGTCACATGGGAACCTAGCTTTTTCAAACTGCTTCTTGAATACTTATTTCCAGATCACTAACAGAAGAAGAAATATTGAAAAGTCATAAAATTGATATCACAAATCAGTAAACATAGAACTACCCCAAAGAGTCAGTGATTGCTTATGCAATATGAATTAAGTTAGCTTCTTGGCTGACCACCTAGATTAAAATATAGAGGGTGGTAGCCCCTAAGCCCTTTATCCTGTAATAAATCGACCCGACCCACACTAAATGCTGCTGACACAGAGAGAATCCTGAGATCTCCAGGACAGTCTATGCCAGCAGAAGGAAGCTTGTACCAAGTTTTACCAAGCTAGGAAAGCTTGTAATATTTGTCTGGTGACAGATTATAATACTTATTCAATATGCAGCCTAACTATGTCTGGAGAAACTAACCCCAGATTATGAGCTTGTCTGTCACAGAATGATCAAGAACCATCTAATTTTTTTAAAGTTAGCATTTATATAACATTGTAAGCTTTGTGAAGTGTTTTACATATGATATCACTTTTGATTCTCATCACAATCTTTGGAAGCAGGTGCTATTATTTTTAGACTTATTTTAGAGATGAGGAAATTGAATCTGAGAAAAGGTGTTTTTTTAAAAAATTTGCCAACGGTCACAGAGATAGCAAATATCTAAGGTAGGATAAGAACTCTGGTCTTGCTTATTTGAAAGCCAACATTTTGTCTATCATACCACAAAGCTGTATCTAATGTGATAAAAATAAATCTGAGATTTAGAGCTAGAAAAGACCTTAGAAGTTGTGTAGTCCAATTTCCTTATTTTACAAATAATCCTCATTGAGGCATATAGTAATAAAGTGATTTGCCTGGAGTCATAAATATCCAACAAAGTCTTTGAACTGAGCTCTTTCTGACTCTCAGTTGAATGCTCAATGTAATACATTCAACATGTATTGCTGAAGGGAATTACCCATACTATTAGAATCATAGCTCTCTGAAGTAGTGATATAAATATTATGTCTTAGATTAATTGATGGCTAGACTAGAGAAAGATCTTCAGAAATGGAATACAGCCCATATTCCTAAAAATTCATGAGGGCCTTAAGGGTTTAGAATGGTCCCCAGAAAAGGAAAGTATTTATAAGGGCATTAGTGACAGATTTCCCCAATTTTAAGATTTCACTTAGGGCCATTTTTTGGTGAATGAAACTAACATTGTGAATTGCATTGCAATAGGAGGGAGGAATACAGGCAAGATTTTTACCCAAATCAACCTAAAACTGTTTAGCATTTTGGATTACAGCAATTTATCAATCAATAAATATTACTTAAGCACCTACTATGTGCCAGGCACTGTGCTAAGTGCTTGATATACAAAAAGAGGCAAAAGACAGTCACTGTCTTCAAAATATTACATTTTACTGTTACAATTTATATTTTATAAATTACAAATTTACAATTTACAAAATATTACAATTTAATTTACAAAAATTACAATTTAACAGGGGAGACAGTATGCAAATAGATATATACAAAGCAAGCCTTATACAGAAGCACATAATAATTTGAAATTTATGGGAATAAAATAATGCAATTTTATGTAAAATAGACTTTTGACATCCACTCTCTTATTTTAATGTCAGGAAGAGAGATGTTTGAAGAGAAGAGAAGGAAAGGCCCTTGAAACTTGTGTTTTGGCTCCAAACCATTCTATTGACAAATACTCAAGGACCTCTAATTTTAAAGGTGAATTTCCAATGAATGAATTTTACTGAGATCCAATAAAGCATATTCAAAGCAAGTGATGAGTGTTATGGACTGTTAAGGCCCTGTGTGTAGCAGTTGGTAAATTACCAGGCCATTGCATGCTGATGCTGTCTCCACAGCTGTTTTCAATCACTTCAATTAAAGACATGGATAGCATTCATTAGAATCATTTGTCCTTTAATCAATAAGCTTCTCTTTCCCTTAGAGGGCTCTTTAGTTGCTAAACTGAATAATCTTTTGTAAACTTCTGCCCTGAAGGTGGCTTTCCTTTTCTAGACATCATCCACTAAACTGAATCTAAATTGAATGAATGTCATTGACTTTGAGGGGTTTAACAAAATTCATAAATCCAAGAAAGGAGCAATGGATGTCCAGTGTGGAGATGATACAAAAGAAAAAAAATGATCTCACTGTGTCCAAAATTTTAAAAATTTGGAGATTTAAGTGAATTCAATTCAATTCAAGGGAGAAAATTCCAGATTTATTAGCAACAGCAACCTAGAGAGTTGCCTGTGTGGTTAAGTTAGGTGAAGTTTCTAACACTCAGAAATGCAAATTCAAAATGATTTTCCCAACCATAATATATTGATCATGTAGCATAATATTTGTTATTATAGGAACATATATATTATAGGAATAAATATATAAACAAATAATATATCTCTCCACTTCCACCCCCCCAAAAAAAATGCAAGATGAACTTGTTTTCGGCAGAAAAGCTGACCACGTGATAAATGACTAGATGATATAATTCCATAAAAAGGCCAATATTATATTATTCATTGTTGCCTAGTGTTTTTGCATTTGTGGTTTTAGGGGTAGTTTCAACATTTAGATAAATTTCTGCTGATGTATTTATAATCTGTGAGGTAGAAAGTGTTGAAAAAGTGGATAGTAATTACTTTTTTGAGGAATAAGAATTAACAATTCTGTTCTGTACCTTATCAGTTCTGCTGATATGAAATAGTTTTGATGATCATTACTTGGTAACATAATTTGAGATATAGTACTACCTGACTCCCTTTTTTCTCCACTTTCTTTTTCATTATTTGCCTTGAAATTCTTGATTTTTTTTTTCCTCCAGGTGACTTAATGAGCATAATGGGTTCTTATATTCTCTATATCTTTCAGACAACTGTGAGGTGGTAAAGATGTTGTCCTCACTTACATATCATCTACGAAAATATATTTATTCCCTTCTAATGCCATCACTGAGGGTATGTTTTTCTGGTAAATACTAATTCAGAACAGTTGTACAATTAACAACTCATAGTTGATCTATAAAAGGAATCATAATCATTTTCATATCCATCATATTGTTAGTCTATAACTCTCAAACAATCATTGAACATTTGAAATAAGTAGTATCTTGAATCAGCAGAAAAGCAAAATATTTTTCTTTTGTATGAAGTCAACCACTAAATTGGTCATAAATATGAACCACTAAAGTCCCTTGCCTATGCCTCTCTGAGATATGAAACTGCCCTAAGAGTTCTTTTCCTAAAAGAAATTATTGATTCATTTTGTTTTTATCCATGACAATTATTTCTGAATTTGCTCCTTCTTTTCCTTCATAGTGATTTTGTAATGGGGGAATGGGGAGTCATTTAAATGAAATGACAAGATATTAACTATTATCTGACAACATATACAATCTTCTTTTGGAAAGTTACTAAATTTATCTAAGTAGAGAAGAGATATAGTTACTTATATTATTGCCTAAGCCAAGCTTGGTCATTATAATTATATAATATTTATTGTATTTTTATTTTTACTGTTATATTAATTATCCATGTTGTTTCTTCTTTGGGTCTCTATACTTAACTCTGAGTCAGTTCCTAAAATTCTTCTACATTTAAAAAAAGTTCTTTACAGTAATTTTTTTTTCTTATGGAGCAAGAGCATTCTATTAAATTTAAGTATCACAATTTGTATAGCCATATCCCATTTAGACACTCTTTCTCTTTCCAGTTCATTGCTATCAGAGAAAGTGTTGTTATGAATATTTTTGTTCATATATTAGGTTTCTCTTCCTATCCCCAATTTCCTAGGAATATATTTTTAGCTGTAGAATATCCGAGGGACCAAAAAATGACCATATTAGTTACTTTGAGAATTTTTTTTCCTAATTCCTAGCTGTTTTCCAGGATAGTTGGACAAATTCACAGCTCCACTATGGATAATCACTTCTTGATTTTGACTGGCAGAACAAAGGAACTCTGAAGTACTTCCCTTTTTGGCTGTAATCATATACAATGGAGCATTTGTTGTTTGTGATTATTTGTTCCAGATAAATGAACATCTACTATTAGTATAAATCATTCAGAATATGGTTTTGCTTTGCTTTTGAATGACTTATAATGAAATCTTCCTGATATGAAAGAAAATGGGAGCAAAATTGTTAAGAAAATTAATAATGCTAAGAAGGAAAATAGTAGCCTGATTAAGAGTTAGTTAACACAGGATTATTTACTTTTAGATGACAAATATACAAGTAGTTTTTGTCCATGTTAGGGATATCCAGGATTAGGTATCTAGGTAGTAAAGTGAACAGAATACTAAACCTGAGTTAGGAAGACCTTATTTCAAATCCATCCCCAAAGAAGGAATAAAGGAACATACATTTCTATTGAGCCTATTATGTACCACACTGTGTTAAATGCTGTATAAATATTTTCTCTTTTGATCCTCAAAACAACCCTGCAAGGTAGGTGCAATTTATTAACCCCATTTTATAGTTGAGGAAACAGAGGTTAGGTGATTTGTCCAGGATCACACAGCTAGTTAATACATGAGACTGGATTTGAGTTTAGAGCTTATAGATATCAGGCTCTTCAACTTTGTGACTCAGGAAGTTACTTAAACTTTCTCTTCTTTCCTTCATTTATATAATGAGGGAGTTGAACTCAGTGTCATCTAAAATCCCTTATAATTCTAAATTTATGATTTCTTGGTCTCATGGATCTCTCTGAAGGTTTCAGCATTTCTAGAGCTAGCTAACAATTTGCTGTTCTTTATTTTACAAACTATTTGAACTTTATTGTTCAGTCATTGTTTTCCATCTAGCAACAGAGAGTAGGATGTCATTGTTCTATATTGTACAAAATGTGGTATTTGGTTGTTTTTGTTTTTATTTTTCTCACCTAGAAATGGCCTATATGATTTGGAAATTATTTATCTTTAAATTCACCTTTAGATAATTTTTATTTTATTTAATGGAACATCTTGCATTGAAATATATACCACCAATTTGTCCAGAAACACATATTTGAGGATTCTGTCATGATCCATTTGTGAAAATGATTAGGCCCAACAAAATGTCATTCATTGACTTAAAATGGGCTTGATTTCATTATTATTCCAGTTCTTGAACATAGATTCTAGATTTAGAACCATATTTGTCTGTAAAAGTACTTAGAAGATTCTTAAAGAAATATAGCCTAGATTCTCTTTTTCTGTTTCCCTGTCTCTTTTAGCATCTGAATTGAATTAGTGTGCAGAACAGGTAAGACTGTTGTATCTTTAGAATATACTGTCTTTCCCATGAAGGGATTTCCCATGCTGATTGAGTGCAGTCAAGTTGGACAGTCAATGAGGATATGGTAAAAAAGATGGTCTTAATCTTTAGACCAATCCTTATGATTTGGTGAATACAGAGTGATTGGCTTAAGGCAACAAAACTCAGAGTGAGGTAGGAATTCTGAAGTAAGTAAAGTAAAGCAGCAGCAATTCAAAGTCCTAGGAGTCTTTACTCCTTGGATTCACCTAGAAAGCTTTCCTCTAGCAAAGGAATAAGAAAGATATATCCTATCTGTGACTTTTCTGTTAATTTGATATAACTAGCCATGTTCACATATTGCTCGAGATTCTGACATGGCATATGTAGCACCAATTGAGAACCAACCTCTGATGAGTAATTAGCCTCCTGCTAACATCCTTAGCTGATATTTCTGAGGGGAACTTATGTATACTTGAAAATATTAACAGAAGGGGAAGCTAGATAGCACAGTGAATAGAGCACCAGCCCTGAAGACAAGAAGACCTGAGTTCAAATCTAGGCTCAGACACTTAACACTTCCTAGCTGTGTGAACCTGGGCAAGTCACTTAACCCCAATTGCCTCAGCAAAAAAAAATATTAACAGAAAATGTCTAATAATCTACTTTTTGCTCATTTGTATTAATCTTTCTTCTGATAAAGAAAAGAGAATAAAGTATTACTTTGAAAGATATACCTCTCAGAGTGCTTTGTCCATAGCTATCACTCAATAAATGTTTGTGAATAAACAATTTGACTTTTTTATATTGTATTATATTTTCCAGTATAGTAACTAATGGCAGAAACTGAAAGGTAAGTAAATTATGGAATATTTAAATGGAGGTAAAGAAATTGAGTCATAAGGCAATAAGGGATGGGAGAATTGAAGAGGTGATGAGGAAATAAAGAAAAAGGTTGGCTTGCAGGGAAAGGCACATGAAAGATCAGTGAAATAAAAAATAACACATGGCATATTAAAGTTGAGGGACATGAGCTTGACCTCTGGTTTCATTGACATACAGAAGTCTTTGATGACAATATTCCCTCTACCAGAGAAGGATAGCATCTTAACTAAAACTATAAAATTATAGTCTTGGGGAGTAGACCAGACTCCTAAGAAGTTAGAAGATTTACTTAGAGTCAATCATGATGTGACAGAGGAAAGACTCAAAGAAACCCATATCTTCTTGATGGATGGAGCCAACTTTCTATCCATTATGCCCAAACTATCTCTCTAGTTGAGAAAGACAATATGAAGAAAGAAAAAGAGAGAAAATGATAGTAAGAGAGTATCAGAAGGAAGGGAGAAAACTAATAGAAGAGGTCAAAAAAAAAAAGAGAAGCAGGAACAGGAGGAATGGAAAAATGGAGACCAAAAGGCAGCAAGATTGAGGGGCCATTGAGAGTCATAATGCATGTACAATTTCTGTTCTCAAGAAGCATGATTTAGTTGAGAAGAAAGCAGATAGATAAGTAAAGATAAGCATTTATATGCATACACACACACACATATATATATATATATATATATATATGTTTCAGGAATAGGTAGAGCATCCAAGTATATGTGCTTATAATTTTTTTCTTTAAGTATTAGTGATAATTAAAAGAGGCATCAGTGTGACAAGGCTTATACCAATCCTTCTTAGAATATTGATATCCCAACCTCACAACAGAATTCAAAAAAATGGGCATATTATTGGATGGTATCAGATGATAGAATGAATCTTGTGCCTTTTATATATTAAGCACTAATAAATGATATTAGATGTTTGATTCCATTTGGCATCTGAAACTTTTTTAAATTCAAAATTCATGATCAATGTTATTGTTTTTCCTTTTCTTGAAGGATAAGGAGGTGGTATTGTAAACTGACTCTTTTTTAAGTATATAGTGTTCTTTACTACCATTTAAAGTAATATATTAATAATAGCAATAATTCATTTATTCATCCTAAAGCTTGTATGATGTTTTCATTACAACAAACCCTGTAAGAAATGTAGTTGTATGAAAGACAGAAGATCTCATTAAAATAGGAACTCAACTTCTATCTAGAAGGTTTCTTTTGAAATGAAAATGAACAAATATTTGGAGAAATATTATGGCAACTGTAGTTATTATTGTCTTTTTCAGTGTCAACTCAAATGGGCTCATAAATAATGAATATGATGAACGATTGATGGGATATTGAGAAATATTACCATTGCTATTCGTAATTAAATATCACACACAGCCATATATGCACACATATATGCATACCATTCATTTATTCAACAAAGATTTATTAAAGTACCCTGGCTTGTGGATACAATGCAAGATATGCAAAGAATAAATAAGAAAAAGAACTAGTGCTCTGAAAGAGAAACTGAGGTTTACATTATCTACAAAATGAGTGCCTTAGCTTAGTTTTTATCACTCCAATTTAATAATTTCCTATTTTGTTGATGTCTATTAGAATCAAGGGGCAGCTAGGTGATCCAATGAATAGAGCACTAGGCTTAAAAAAGATTCATTTTTCTGAGTTCAAATCTGGCCTCAGGCACTTACTAATTTTGTGACCCTAGGTAAATCATTTAATACTGTTTGCTTTGGATTCTTAATCTGTAAGATGAGCTGGAGAAGGAAATGAAAAGCTATTCCTGTATCTCTGCCAAGAAGATCCCACAGTCAGTGGTGGAGTGCTGTGCTCCATGGGGTCATGAACAATCAAATATGACTGAATTAATTAACAACAATTAAAATTAGAAGGGAAGAAGACCCTCAAAGTTCTGGCTTAGACAAAAATTGTAAAAAAACAAACCAATTAATTTTTAACAAACATACAAAGGCAACTATTGAATGATTTGGACAAACATGGCAGGAGTCAGGAGTTACCTAGGAAGTAGTTGGGCAAGGCTGGGTGCATTGTAAGGGTTTGATCTTTCTACATTGGTATTTTATACTTCAGTTCCCCCCCCCAACACACACACTTATGTGCCATGGGTTCCCATATTCACCATTCCAGGCTTTTTATTTTTATAATATAAAAACTTTGGGGTGTGGTAGACTTTCCTGGCTCTATCCCTATAAACTTTGCAACACATAACAAACAACCGATCAGAGAAATGGCACAACATTGTCTGTATTCTCTGAGCGCTTGGCAGGAATTTTTCATATTGTACATTATTGGCTCTGCTGTGTGATAGCACAACAGAGCTTTTGTAATACTCTCTGTAGAGCTATTTATATACCATGACTCTACTAAGTGCCCTTCCCTCTGCTGGTGTTCTTCCACAACCTCAGAAAAAAAAAGTGATTTGCCCAAAATAAAAATATAGATTGACATTGCACACAGAGTACAGGATGTTGTAAAGGCAAAACAAGTCTTTATATAGCTCATGTTAAGTGTCATCATTTTCTGCTGAATAGAAGAAATAAAGGTTAGACCTAAATGAAGCAAAAGGTTGCTTTTCAATAGGTCAAGGGAACTATAATCTTGCGTTGACTATATCCGAGTCAGATATTGAAAGTAATGTTAAGGACCCCAAACTATATAAATTGCTTTGTGCATCTCTAGATCATTGGTTGATTCAGACCAGAAGTTGAATGTCAATGGCCCCTTGGGTGATCGATGTTGCATGCTTGAAAAAAAAGATTGCTAAGAAATTTGCTCAAGGTTTAACAAGGCTTATCTAATAAACCAATTCAAAAGCTAGACAAAGCATATTCATTAATGAGATAAATCAATGATTAACAGTATAAAAGTAAAAGTTGCATTTCTATGGAAAAACAGGGACTATTGCTTTCCTGAATATCACTTTTATATAGATAATGTATATGATACAGTAGATAAAGAGCTAGTCTAGAAGAAAGGATGTATAAGATTGCATTCTGACACTTAATGGCTTAAAACCTCATCATAATAATATTTCAGACAACTCTCTATAACTATGAGTTGTAGACAAGATAGATATTGACTTTAGTAAAATGATTTTTCTCACTAGGGTTTTCCTTGTAACATCATTTGGATTTTTCTTGGCAAAGATATTAAAGAGGTTTGCCATTTACTTCTCCAGCAAACAGGGTAAAGTAACTTGCCCAGGGTCTGAGGATGAATTTGAAGTCAAGAAGATGAATCTTCCCAAATCTAGGCCCAGTACTATATGCACCATGCTACCTAATTGCCCTGGGAATCCCCTATACTGATGAGATTTCAGATCCAGACTAGAAGTGGAAGAAGAAAATAAATCTGTATAGCTTGACTTCTTCCTCAATATTAACTGCAATCATTCAAGTTTTCATGAGCCCATTTAATATTGACTTTTTTGATAGTATTAACACTCTGAATTTTGCAGAGGTGCCTAGCTGATGTGACATTATTATATTAGCTTTTTTTTGCCCAGCATGTTGGACATGGGACATATTTCATATTATCATATCCAACCAACTAGATTCTGTCTGGTATCTGACATTTGTATTCATATTAAAAGGTCTGATATTTGGATTTAATCATATTCTATCTTGACATGTTCAACAGCATGACTTTAAAAATAGCATAAAATACATAAAAATAATAAAGAAAGGAGATAATAGCAGAATTTGATGCTCCAGTTAATGTCACACTAACCCGAGGATATAAGAAATGTCAGTATTAAGTTGTTACAGTGAACCACAGATGTGTGTACAGTCCAGTTAAAAAAATAGGTTATTTAAAAGATCAGCAAAATAATCAAACTTTTTTTTAACCATTTGTTCCTATTTCTTGGTTTGCTGTATTAAAGAATAGGAAGACAAGAAAGGATAATATTTGAATCGTTAATAACAGGAGGACTTGAAACTTTGGGAAAGAAAAGTGGCTTACCATTAAAAAAAAAAAAAGGTTTTCACTTGTTTAAAGGGTGCCTCTAACTTTATTTTTCTTTTTTTCTTTTTTCAGAAGAAGACAACTCTTTCTACAGGGCTTTCATCCTGACTAATTTTCTTCAGGGATACTTCTATATTTTCCACTTGCTTTTCCATTCTCTTTTGAGAAGACTGTGTCTAGATCACATTACCCATCTTTTCTCTTCTAAAATCTTTGCACTTTGGCTTCTGAAGTTACCAACAATCTTTGAATTGCCAAATCTAATAGTTCTTTTTCAATCCTCTCTGGACCTCTCCATAGCCATTGACATTGTTGATCATTTTTTTTCCTACAGGATACTCTTTCCTCTCTGGCTTTTTGTTTATACTCTCTTGATTCTCCTCCTTATTTTTCTGACTATTTCTTAGCATCTTTTATTCTATCTCTATTCTTGTTACACTTCCTAAAAGTGGTGTTCCTTAAGGCTTTCTCTTTGACTATATTCTTTTTTCCTACACTATCTCACTTGGTGAGTCATCAGTTCATATAGTTTCAAATCATATTCAGGCAATAACCAGATTTACATATCCAGTACTAAATTATCTTCTGAACTCAGATCCCAAATCTCTGTCTATTGGATATTTTGTATTTGATGTCCTATATGTATATCAAAATATCATATGCAGCATATATATATGTATGTATATATATGTATATGTATATGTATATGTACATATATATATATATATATCCCTCTCCTCATTCTCTTTCTTCTTCTGACATTCAATATTACTGTTGAGAGCATCACCATCTTCTCATGGCTTTGTTGCACTACCATGATGTCCTCTTCAACTTTTCTTTCTCATCTCTCATATACAATTAATTGTCAAATCTTGTCATTTTTATCTTCAAGAAATTTTGTTTGTATTTGTCCTTACTCCACTCATATATTTACCATCCTAATTTGGATTCTTATCATCTCTTACATGAACTATTAAAATGGCCTCCTAATTGTTCTTTCTCCTTCCATATTTGTATGCTTCATGAAATTTCAAAGCAATTTTCCTAAAATTGTATTTGCCTATGTAATTTCTTTGTTCACTAAATTCCAGTAGTTCCCTTTTACCTCTGGCTTCAAATATGTTTATTTACTTGGCATTTAAATTTTTCTCAACCCATTCACCTTTCTAGGTTTCTCACACTTTACTCCCTTACTCAGAGAACCATCTAATTGCCATTCTTTTCATATGAAACTCCTTCTCCTAATTCTATTATTTTACTTTTTTTTTCTATACCAAGAAAGTACCTTCTACTTGATTTTCCTCCAGACTTATTTCAACTTTAGTTAAAGAAAGGTAAAATGAGTATTTTTCAAAGGCAGAAATTCAAGTTACCAAAATAAGTATGAAAATAGACTCCTAATCAGTAATAATTGAAGAAAGACAAATTAAAGCAATTCAGGTAAAGTCATACTGATCAGATTGAAAAAGAAAATGATAAAAAAAAGAAAAATGACAAATATTGGAGGGAATGCCAGAAAATAAGACACATTAATGCATTGTTGATGGACTTATGAATTAGTCCATCTATTTAAGTAAGCAATTTGGAAAGATGCCTAATTGGTATCTAAGCTCCTTAAGACAGGAACTGCTTTAATTTTTAATTTTTGCTTTTCTTTGCATCCTCTATACTTAACCTAGTGCCTGGAAGACAGTAAGTATATAAATATTGTTGATTTATTGATAGATTTGGTTATTCTTACAGTATGAATATGAATGCTTACAGTATAATAATTGAAATGCAGTTTAAATTTTAAATGATTTTACTGAACTCAAATTGTTAATGAGGGCCATCATTAGACAGGCTTATAACAAGGTAACTCCATCTTATTGAATAAGAGAAAATAGGATTAATTATAATACAATAAATTTTCTTAGAAATTTTCCCCCCTATTAAGGAGATTTAAAATGTAGCACCCCTTTGAGGTTTGTTCCCTAACTTTCACTAAACTTAATTGTCTAGATACCCACAGGGACTAACCACTTTTCTACTCAGGGTTCATGATGTAACTGGAAGAATATGAGGGATTAGTGAGGGTTTCCAGTTTAGTCACTCAACCTCTCACTAGTGTGCTTCCATTGGTTAGCAGTTAATCTCGATTAGCTTTTAGCAAGTATATATTTCCAAGCAGATATTGAAAAGACAGGGATTAAAGAAATATTCTTCCCAAACCAAGAACATACTCTTTCCCTTGCAAACACAAGAGAGTGAGCACAAAATTATAGTAAAATGGTAATGAAGCATATATGTAGGTAACTTCATGTCAAGAGGAGATAAATTACAGCTTGAAGTCCTTTTCTTTCTTTATGGATTTTGCAGAATATTTGATCTCCTTAGATATAGTTCTAGACTGGGATTCAAATGTTGGTGCATGGGTTCCTTGATTGGTACCCAAAATCATCCTTTCCTTAGTATATCTAATTGGTTCTTGATTCAGAGGCTGTCATTAACCTGAGTTGCTTTGGAGATGCTTCAATTACTTCTAGTGGACACCACAACTGATGCTGATGGGATCTCTAGGTGTTTTTACCTTTAAAATTTCATGAGGCTATTAGATATATTTTCCAAAGAGATACAAAAGGAAAGAATTTAAGTATACAAAAATATTTATAACAACTCTTAATGGGGCAAAGAATTGGAAATTGAGGGGATGTCCATTAATTTGTGAATAGTTGAACCAGTTGTTATGTATAATTGTGATGGAATATTAGTGTGCTTTAAGAAATTATCAGCAGGGCAATTTCAGAAAAAAACAAAACAAAACAAAACATAGAAGACTTACAGGAACTGATGCTGAGTGAAGTGAACAGAACCGGGAGAATATTGTATACAGTAATAGGAAAATTATGTGATGATCTACTATGAAAAACTTAAATATTCTTAGCAATATAATGACACAAGCCAATGAAATGTGTAATCTCTTTCTAGATTAAGAATTGGTAGATCCTAAATGCAGATCAGACATGCTTTTTCTTTACTTTCTTTATTTTCTTATTTTTTGTCTATGGTTTATTTTACACAATGGCTTTCATGGAAATGTTCTTGGCATTGACTATTAATGAATCTCCCACGTCAAATGGCTTGCCTCTTCAATGGGGGTGAGAGAGGAAGGGATAGAATTTGGAACTCAGTTTTTTAAAAAATTATCTTAACATTGATTTTACATGAAATTGGAAAAATAAAATATTAAATGAGAAGAAAAATGTTCATGAGATTGTAAGCTAGTCAATTCATCTCTGAATGCTCAATTTCATTTTCTGGATTCTCTGTTTTATCCTTGTTATTATGTCTTTCTCTACTTCCATTTGAATGTCTTGTCTGCCATTAGTCCAGTCTCATCATTCATATGGTCAGTGGGTAGGGAGGAACTCTCTCCTTCTCCTCAACAGTGACTCCCTCTCAGGGAATTCTAAATCTCTTTTCCATTGAAGTGACTAACTTCGAACTTGTTTGCTACATTTGATATTAGTTACCAATTTTAAGATTGGTAAAGTATTTTAGAAATATTATCTCATTTGCTTTTCACAATCCCAGAGGTGCCATTAATATCTCTATTTTGTAGATAAGGAAATTGAGACAGACAGAGGGTAAGTGACTTGCTCAGAGTCACACAGCTAGGAAGTTTCTGGAGCCAGATTTGAACTCAGATCTTCATAGCTAACCATGCCTAGCACTTTATCCACTTCATCATTTATCTGTCTATATATGTCCATATAACTCAAGTGATGTGATGATTGTCATCAAACAGTCACCATATATTTCAAGTGTGGTGACATCTGTTTTTATTTAATGATTCAAAGCCTTATGATCCCTTCAAAATCGATTGAGCTCATATCCATACCTTTGGCTTTTGATTGATTGATTGGTTTAACTGAGATGTTGGGTTCTAAGGAACTTATATTAATTGGTGTCGGTGTAAAAACCTTTATCCTTTCAAAAGTGATACAGTGAAAGTTTTTAGTATATAGCAGGTGCTTAATAAATGCTTATTGTAGTTATTGTCCTTTAAGAAAAACTTATGAAATATTTTAAAGTATAATTTGTCTTGTGAAAAATTCATCTGGCTTTTTTGGGTTTTCTACAACTTTGCTAAATTTCTTTGGGGGAGTTTAAAGGCAACAGGAAGAAAGACCAGACAGCAAATCAATTTGTTGGGGCTTCTTCTCTGTCCTAATTCCCTCAAAAAAACCCTTGGCTGTTTACCTTCTTTATTCCCTCTCTTCTCCCCTAGAAGATAATTAGAAGCAATAAAGAATGGGCCAGATATTTCTTCTATTCAACGGTACTTGTTTATGAATTGGTTAATATGTGATTACCTCTGTGTTTGGGCTATAAAATATAAAATAGAATTGAACTTATAAGTAGGATATTTAGACTTAAAAGAGTGGGTAGGATTTGTATTGAAAAGTAGAGGAGAAAAGATTTTGGCATTAGGGAATGTAATATAGATTTGTGGAAATGGAAAGAAATGTCACTTTTCAAGGGACAGTGAGAAGAATAAATTTTGCTTAGGAAGATCTAAATCCAGAGAAGCAGGTTGAAGTCAAATTGTGAAAGAACATTAATTCTAATTTGATTATCCTGAAAGACATGGAGAACCATTGAAAGATTTTAATAAAGAAAATGGCTTGACAAAAGTAGCATTTTAGAAAGGAGATGCTTTCAGGTAAAATTATTGGGTATGAGTCCCTAATCAGAATATAAAAGATGAAGGGCAAGGAAAAGTCAACTATACCTGTGAAGTTTCAAGTATGAGTGATTAGGTGACTTATGATGACCTTAACATAAATAAAGAAGTTATAAAGAAAAGTTAATTTGGAGGAGATAAGTTCAATTTTAGACATTGATTTTGGGGTGAAAAAGAAATACAGAAAAGGGATTTTGTCAGTAAGAGGTTGGAGATGTGTTCTGTGTTATGAATAAAAAGTTGGGGGTGATGATGTAGATTTGAAATTTATAAGCCAAAAAAGTTGTTTGTTAAAGCTCTGATTAAAAACATTATTCTCCTAGAGAATTAGAACAAAGAGAAGAAAATTGTAGACTTCCCATCTAAGAGCTAGATCAGACAATTAAGGATGAACAAGCTTCATAGAAGCCAAAGGAAGAAAAGCAAATTTCAAGTAAGGAGTAGTCATGAGTGTCAATTGTCACAAATATTCCAAATAAATGAGGGCTGGCAAAGATCATTTGATTTTTCAAGACAGCCATCTCTCCTCACCTTACAGAGATGCATTCCTGTAGAGTGGTGACAATGGAGTTGAATTTGTTAAGTGGTATATAGGAGGAAAGGAAATATAGGTAGTAAATATAAACCACTGGCTTGACAAATTTGAATGGGAAAAATATGGGAGCGACTAGAATAGATAGCATGATCCAGGTGAAAATTGGGTTAATTTTTTACTTTTCATTTAGATAAGATATTCCACATATATATTTAAAGGCATGGAGTAGAATGGAACCAGTTGAGAGTTTTGAAATATTGGATATATTTTCCCTAATTGTTAATTTATTCTTGACCTGAGGCTAAAATGAATTTAGGCCTTTTTTCTCAAGAAATGTGAGAAATGTGTTTCCTCTTTTTTCCTGTCTTATTCATTAATACCGCTTTTCCATTTTCTTTAATATCTCAATCTTAAAACAAAGATTATTATTTCACATGCTATCTCTGGCATTTAGTTTCTAAAATAAAATTCTGAACGCTCAAGTCATTTTCCATTCATAGTTTAGCTGTGTAAATTTCCACTGCCAAAGCTCTCTTGTTTTGAAAATGTTTTAATCATTTTGTCGTGTGCTCTATTTCATTCCCAGACCACAAACTAGTTCTCTGAGACACTGGTTCAGAGCACAGTTCAATTAAGCTGAACAAATATTACAAGTCAAAATCACAAGGTAGCAAATTAACCAAAATCTCTGGCCAGAGCTATTGTCAGAGGCTTCTAACTCAGGGTACACATTTGTGCACATCAACAAAGCTTGTACATAGGCATGCTGATGGAGGCAATTTCCATTGCTATTTGCATTTTTAAAAAAGCTTCTAAAATTTTAGAAAAAAACCTTTTTTTAAAATAAAGCTTTTTATTTGCATAACATATGTATGGGTAGTTCCTCAACATTGAACCTTACAAAGCTTTTCGTTTAAATTTTCCCCCTTAGTCCCCTCCCCTCCCCTAGATGGCAGGAAGTCCACTACATGTTAATTATATTAAAATACTTGACAAGTTGAATATATGTATACATATTTCCATACTTATCTTGCTGTGCAAGAACAATCGTATCTACATGAACAAAAAATATCTGAGAAATGAAACCCAATGCAAACAAACATTGATAGAGAGCATGAAAGTGATATGTTGTGGTCCACATTTCATATCCCTCTCTCTAGGTGCATATGGCTTTCTTTACTGAACAATTGGAAATGGTTTGAGACATTTCATTGTTGAAGAGAGCTATGTCTATCAGAATTGATCATCATATAATATTGTTGTTGCCGTGTATAATGATCTCCAGGTTCTGCTTGTTTCACTCAGCATCAGTCTCTCCAGGCCTCTCTGAAATCATCCTGCTGGTCATTTCTTACAGAACAATAATATTCCATAACATTCATATGCCATAATTTATTCAGCCACTCTCCAATTGATGGGCATCCATTCAGTTTCCAGTTTCTAGCCACTACAAAAAGGACTGCCACAAACATTCTTGCACATGTGGGGCCCTTTCCCTCCTCTAAGATCTCTTTGGGATATAAGCCCAATAGAAATCCTGCTGGGTCAAAGGGTATGCACAGTTTGATAACTTTTTGAGCATAGCTCCAAATTGCTCTCCAGAATGGTTGGATCCGTTCACAGTTCCACCAACAGTGTATCAGTGTCCCAGTTTTCCCACATCCCCTCCAACATTCATCATTATCTTTTCCTGTCATCTTAGCCAATCTGACAGGTGTGTAGTGGTACCTCAGGGTTGTCTTAATTTGCATTTCTCTGATCAATAGTGATTTGGAGCACCTTTTCATATGACTAGAAATGGTTTTAATTTCATCATCTGAAAATTATCTGTTCATATCCCTTGACCATTTATCTATTGAATAGTGGCTTGAATTCTTATAAATATGAGACAATTCTCTAAATATTTTAGAAATGAGGCTTTTATCCAAACCCTTAAATGTAAAGATGATTTCCCAATTTGATGCTTCCCTCCTAATCTTGTCTGCATTATTTTTGTTTGTACAGAAACTTTTTAACTTAATATAATCAAAATTATCTATCTGGTGTTCAATTAGGAGTTCCAGATCTTCTTTGGACATAAATTTATTCCATCTCCACAGGTCTGAGAGGTAAATTATCCTATGTTCCTCTAATTTGCTTACAATATCACTCTGTATATCAAGATCATGAACCCATTTAGATCTTATCTTGGTATGTGGTGTTAGGTGTGGGTCAAGCCCTAATTTCTTCCACACTAGTTTTCAATTTTCCCAGCAGTTTTTGCTGAATAGTGAGTACTTACCCCAAAAGCTGGGGTCTTTGGTTTTATCAAACACTAAATTGCTAAAGTTATTGCCCAGTTTGTCCAGATATCCTATCCTATGCCACTGATCGACTGCTCTATTGCTCAGCCAGTACCAAATGGTTTTGATGACCGCTGTTTTATAATATAGAAAAAAAAAACTTCTTAGTATCAGGATATGATAGAGAAAAATGCTAATGATGTATAAGTAGAGAAGTACTGAGAATGGACCTTCCTCCTGCCAGAGGACAGGCTTTCTATGACATCAGATAAACCTACTGTTAATTTACCTGTGTCTAGATTTTTTTTTGAATGTGGCTGATCATCTCTGAAAAATTAACTGCTATTTGGCTAGCTTGCAAATGCTAAAGCAAGCACCTGTTTTCAAGGCATGCACAGTTGATCATGTGCCACTACTGATCCATCTGATGCGTCATGTTGCTTTCTCAAATCCATTGAACTGGATTAGAAAGAAATTTCTACCTACAAACAACAAAAATGCATGGGTTTTCCATGATTATTTTCCCCTTTTATAGTGATATATGCTTTGCTTGTTTGGGGTAACCATTTTCCCTTTGGTTAGCTCTATTAGCACTTTTAATGTTTGCTCATCTGACACTTTCAATTACCACCACTGAGAATCAATGACCATGAGCACCAGCAAGAGATTTCTACAGTGACTTTATCCAAGTGGTCCCTAGGCTTCTTGACAGAATGACCTTTTCTTTTCTCATCATGGCTACTTCCTACATTGTTTTTGCCCAAGGTCTCCTTTTTTATAGTTCAATCAGAAATAGATGTACTATTATTGTTGAGCAGCAGCCAAAATAATTCTTTGGGATAGATGATATTGAGCCCAGAATTCTAGAGAAAAGAATTTGATGCATGTTTTACTGTGTATATATTAGATAGGCAGCAACAAGTGACTGTACTGTTCGTCCAAAGTTTGTACTAAGCACGGTTAAGCAGTAGAATGTAAGAACCTGTGGAGCGGACAAAGATTAATTATACCTGTGCTCATACAGCAATGTTTGTGTTCCAAACAAATTATATTTGCTTGTGTTTAAACGATGCATAAATCTGATACGTGCAGATGAACGTGTGTTCAGGATGAGTGAGCACACTTGTTTGAATGTCATATTTATCCCTGTATTTTGTCAGAAAATTAACTTCTTTGGAGTTTGTGCTTGAGCTGAGCATATGGTTGCTGATCTCTGGAGATGACAGCCTATCTGAGCAATAGCTCCTTATGGCTCCAGCTCTCCTCTGCTGGCAGATGCTTTGGGCTTTTCTACAATTAAGTGGAGATCATCACTGTTTTCTTTGAGCACTGCTGTGCCTTGTACTCTGAAGTGTTTTGTTAATCACTGTCTGCCTTCGACAGAAGCTGCCAAAGCTCTCATTAAGTTTGAATTTTGAGATGTCATGCTCGAATGATGGAATTTCATCCCTTTTCTGCATGAATGGAATTGGCGATGGAAAGGTGCCAGAAAAAAAATCATGTCACTAAAATATATTTGCTTTATATTTTCCTGCTGAAACAAAAGGTGGTGGTGGTGGGGGAAGAGAAACTTTCCAATAATTTGTCAACTCTAGAGCACTGCTGGTTATTTCGTTTCCTAGGTGATGATAATTGTTGGGTCCTTACCTTTATTAACAGGGATACTTACATTATTGCTCCTATCAACAATCAGTCATTGCCTTGTTCATAAAGTGAACTTTAAATCTCCTTTCTTTTTTTACCCAAAGGCCTTTCATGGCATTTGATATTGACTGTCAGAATGCTTGCAACTGGAAGGAGCATGGAAGATGCTCACCAGCAGCACAACAATTTTCTTAATAACCCCAGTTTTAATTGGGGGCAAAACAAGATAAATGATGGCAGCATAAAAAAACCATGTCACTTTTGCCCTTCAAGAAGAATTGCATGAAGATGTGTGGAAATTGAAAACAAAATGCATCTGTTGACTGTTTAATGATTTGCAGCAGGAAACTAAGTGTTATGGGAAATATGGTATGAAAAGACATTGCCCATTTCTCTTGGTGAATCTAATTGTTTCAGCTGTATGAGTAAAAGTGGGAAGTAAGCCTTGAAGAAAAACTTAGACTAATTAGCTGTAATGCCTAATCACTTCAGTCATAAACAGTTTAGAAATTTATTAAGCTGGAATACAAAGCTTATACTCAGGGAAGACGGATGTCCTCTTCTGATGAAGGAATATTTTTTGTTCCTTTAACAAATAAACTTTAAAAGTGTGCCATGCCAAAGTGTTATTTCCATGTAGAGGTAGTTTAAAGCTCAGCTTACTCTGATGGACACTATATGTGACAGGCATATTGGAAGGACTTTTCCTGTGGTCATTAAAAGGAGTGAAAATTCTCATCTTGTGATAACTTTGTTGTGGCCCCAAGTCTTTATCATTAGTTCCTTTTTTGAGTATTTGTTTTCTTTGGAGAGACTGATGAAGAATATCTTTGTCATGACAGAATGTTAGATCCATTCTATGTAACTTGAATAATTGTAAATATTGAGACTCATTTCAATAATATGCAGGCTAAAGAGATTTTTATAACAATAATTTAGTTGATATTCTTCATGACTAATCAGAGAATAGCAGGTAAATAATAGTACTTCAAATTTCTATAGCTCTTTCAGGATATAAGCATTTTCTTCACAGGAGTCGTGTGAGAAAGACACGCCAAATATTATTTGCATATTTCATAGAAAAGGTCTTAGGTTAAGTGATTTGCCCTTGGTCATACATAGCTAGAAAGTGGTTGATGCTAGGACTTGAAGATCCAGATTTTCTGATTTCAAATCCATTGTTTTTTTTTTTTTTTTCTACTCCAAGGGGTTCTTAGCCTGAAGTCCATGTACTTGTTTTTTTTGGGAGAAGGTGTAGGTTGGGAAGAGGAGAGGGAATAATTGCCTAGAGAAAGTTAGTTGCATAGTAAATAGAGTTCTGAGCTTGGAGTCAGGAAGACCTGACTTCAAATCTGTCCTCAGATATTTATTAGTTGTGTGACCCTGAACAAGTCATTTAAACTCCAAACACCTCAGTTTCTTCATGTAAAATGGGGATAATAATAGTATCTCCCTCCTAGGGTTATTCTGAAGATCAAATGAGATAATAACTATGAAGTGCTTACTATAGAGCCTGGTACACAAGAGATACTTTAATACATACATGTTTATTTTCTTATTATCTTTCTTTCCTTCCTGCTTTCCCAACTTATTTCCCTCCCTCCACCTTTCCTTGCTTCCTTCCTTCCTTCTTTTCTTTCTTTCTTCCTTCCTTCCTCCCTCTTTATTTCCCTGCCTATCTTCCTTCCCTCCTTTCTCTTTTTAATTTCCTTTCCTCCTTCCTTCCTCTTTCCCTCCTCCATTCTCTTCCTCTCTTCCTCCCTTCCTTCCTTCCAGAAGACAGGATCCCTGTGACATTTGAGAGAGCAGTTTGGGACTATTCTGAATTCACTTTTACATGAAAATGAATGCTGTTGTTCCAGATCTGCATCATACACAGACATAGAAAAGCCTAGGAGTTCATGATATGTTCTTTGATCAGTCTGCCAAGGGTTAAGGATCTTCTGGAAGATCCTGATAAATTGTAAATTATTGCTTGAGTGAGATAACATTTTACTCTTTGTCACTCTTACTTTACTCTACTATGAATTAATTCACCAACTCTTTCCTAGGAGGAAGAGAGAGAGAAAGAAAGAAATGGACAGAGACAGAGACAGAGAGAGAAACAGACAGATAAAGAGAGACAGCTAAAGAAAGAGACAGGACACAGATCCAGTGACAAAGGGGGGAGAGAGAGAGAGAGAGAGAGAGAGAGAGAGCTGAAATAAAGGGAGACAAGATAAATACAGGAAAGGACAAATAAAAAGTCATGAAATACTTTTCAGGAAAGTCAGATCTGGGTGGGCCACTTATGGGAAGGAGTAAGATGCTGTGTTGCAACAGAAGGTTGAGCCCTTAAGGCTAACTCAAAATAAAGAACAGATAGACTAACTTATAAGAGAGATGAAATAGAGTGAGGTTTGGCTTGGGAGGGTACTCATCCTATTAAACTGGGGTTTTGGATAGAAGACTAATTTATTATTTTTAACCATTTACTTCAAGTTTTCCACATTTGTTTCCAACATTTTTCATTTCCCTTCTTTGTCACATTAGCCAATTTGATATGTGTGAGGTTATCGAGTTATTTTGATTTATATTTCTCTAATCATTAGTGTTTTAGAACATTTTCTCTTATAATTATGGATAGATTTGATTACTTCATTTGAAACTGTCTTAATATGATTTGAATATTTACTAATTAGGGAATTATCTTGTTTTTTTTATAAATTTGACTTAGTTCCCTATATATTTGAGAAATGGGACCTTTATCAACGAAACTTGCAATAATTTTCTCCTGTGTTTTGCTCTCCTTGGCTGCATTGATTTTTCTAAATGTGACTCCTTTTTAATTCAATGTAACCAAAATTATACTTTTTACATCCTGTGATGATCTTTGTCCCTTGTGTGGTCATAAATCCTTGCTTTATTCATATATCTGACAGGTAAAATAGTCGATGCTCCCTTTATTTGTTTATTATATTACTCTTCAGCTCTAAATCTTATATCTATTTTAAGCTTAACTTAGTATATGGTATGAAATGTTGCTCTACACTTAGTTTCTGCCAAACTGCTTTCCCGTTTTTCTAGCAATTTTTGTCAAATAGTAAGTTCTTGTTCCAAAAGCTTGAATCTTTGGATTTATTAAAAACTAGATTACTGTTATCATTTATTACTGTGTATTGTGTATCTATTCTATCCCACTGTTTCTCTACTCTATTTCTTAGCCATATGACTTTAGTTGTGTGAAAAGTGTTTTGCAAATTTTGTTCATATAATTTGTGAATTTGTCTTTGCAAATAGATCCTCAAGTAATTTATATTACCTGTAGCTATTTTTCCCCAATTGCATGTAAAAAAAACTTGTAACATTTAAAAAAAATTTTAGTTCCAAATTCTATGTATTCTTCTCCTTCAATCTTCCCTGAGATAATAAGCAATCTAGTATAGTTTTACATGTTTAATCATGCAAAACATTTCTATCTTTGTCACTTTTTGCAAAAAAGCTTGAGGCAAAACAAAAGAAAGAAGGAAAGAAAGAAGAAAAAAGGAAGGAAGGAAGGAAAGAAAGAAAGTAAAGAAGGAATGAAGGAAAGAAAGAAGGAAAAAAGGAAGGAAGAAAGGAAAGAAAGAAAGGAAAGAAGGAAGGAAGGAAGGAAAGAAGGAAGGAAGGAAGGAGGAAAGTAAGGAAAAAATGTTTTGGTTTGTATTCAGCCAGTATCAGTTCTTTCTCTGGAGGTAGATAGCATTATTCTTGTATCTCCTTTGGGATTGTTTTGCATCATTGCACTACTGAGAATACCTAAATCACTCATAGTTCTTCATCATACAATATTGCTATTGCTGTGTAAAATATTCTCTTGACTCTGTTCACTTCATTTTATATCAGTTCATGTAAGTTTTTCCACTTTTTCCCCCTGAAATAAGCTTGTTCATTATTTCTTATACAATAATAATAGTCTATAATTATCATATATCAAAATTTCTTCAGCCATTACCAAAATGATTGACATTCCCTTGAATATCCCACTCTTAGCCATAATAAAAGAGCTGCTATGAATATTTTGTACAAATAAGTTCTTTTCCTTTTCCTTTTCTTTTCTCCCTCCCTTTTGTAATATAGACCTAACAGTGTTATTTCTAGGTTAAAGGATATGAACAATTTTTTAGTTCTTTGAGGATAGTTCCAAATTGTTCTCCAGAATGGTTGTATCAGTTCATGGCTCCACTAACAGTTCTGCAGTTACTTTAAGTGGAATTTCTTTATATCTTTCTTCTGGGCTTAGTTGGTAATACATAGAAATTGTGATTATTTCTGTGAGTTTATTTTATATTTTTTGACTTTGCTGTTAATTATTTCAACAAGCTTTTTTTCACTTGATTCTAGGATTCTATGAGTACACAATCAAAACACCTTCAAAGATGACAGTTTTGCTTTCTTATTTCCTATTCTAATTCCTTCAATTTCTTTTACTTCTCTCATTTTTACAGGCAGCATTTCTAGATAGGCATCTTCATTTGACATAAGGTTTTATTGGGAAAGTTTCTAGCTTATCTCCATCACAGATAATTGTGGCTAATGATATTACACAGATAGAATTTCTACTTTAAAGAAAGCTTCATTTATCTCTATTTTTTCAAGTTAATAAAAACGAGTGTTGTATTTTTTCAAAAACTTGTTTTCCATCGAATGAGGTGATCATATGATTGTCATTGTTTTTGCTATTTATATGGTTAATTATATTGATAGTTTTCCTAATATCGAATCAACCATTCCTGGTATAAATCCATCCTATTCCAAATGCATAGCTTTTGCTATTATTTCCTTCTTAGTATTTTATGAAAAATTTTTGCATCAATATTCATTAGGGAAATTGGTCTATAGTTTCTTTTCTATATTTTTGCTCTTCTTGCTTTAAGTATCAGCAACATTTTTAGTATGGCAAAAGGAATTTGGTAGAACTTTTTTTTTTCTATTTTCACAAATAGTCTATACAGGAATTAATTATTTTTTAGATACTTGGTAGAATTTACTTGTTATTTCTTCTCATGCTAGGGATATTTTTTCTTATGAGGCTCATTTATGGCTTGTTCAATTTATTTATTTTTCTAATAGAAGAATATTTAAGTATTATATTTCTTCTGTTAATCTAGACAATTTATATTCATCTATTTCATTTAAATTGTCAGACTTATTTATATATAACTGGCCAAGATAGCTCCTAATCATTGCTTTAATTTCATTGCTGATGAATTCCTCATTTTAATTTTTTATTCTGATGCATTGGCTTTCTTCTTTCTTTCTTTTCAAAAATCAAATTAACCAGTGGTTTGTTATTAGTTTTTTTTTTCCTTCAGAAAACCAGTAACTTCTTTTATTTATTACTTCACTGATTTTCTTCCTTTTAATTTATTAATATTTACTTTGATTTTTAGGATTTTGTTTTTGATGTTTAATTTGGGAATTTTAATTTGTTTTTTCCTAGTTTTTTAGTTGTGTGTCCAGTTCATTGCTCTGTCCTTTCTCCATGTTTTTGATGTAAGCATTTAGAAATGTCTTCCCCTAAATAATGTTTTGTCTGCATTTTTCAATGCAGTATTATTTTCATTCTCTTTAATAAAATTTGTTGATTTTATAAGTTATTATTTTTATCCACTCATTGTTTATGATTGGATTATTTAGATTCTAAATAATTTTAATATTTCCACAATCCTTTATTGAATATAATTTTTTTTGCATTATGATTTGAAAAGGATGAACTTTTTTTCTTGCTTTTCTGCATTTGGTTGTGAAATTTTTGCCCTATTATATAATCAACTTTTGTGAAGGTGCCATGACAACAGAGAAAAGGTATACTCCTTTCATTCCCATTCAATTTTTCCCAATTTTCTTTCATATCTAATTTTTCTAAAATTCTATTAAACCTCTTAACTTTTTTCTAAATTTTAGTTAGATTTATCTAATTCGTAGAGAGGAAATTTGAGGTCCTCCACAAGTGTACATTATTCTCTATGTACTCCTGTAACTCATTTAGCTTTTTCTTTAAGAATATGAATCCTATGCCACTTGGTGCCTATATATTTAGTATTGATATTATTTCATTATTTATGGTTTCTTCTAGCAAAACACTATTTTATTTCTCATCTCTTAATTAGGTCTACTTTGATCTTGCTTTGTCTGAGAAAAATTATTACTCCTGTTTTTTTTTTTAACTTCAGATAAAGCATAATAGATTGTGCTCATTTTATTTGTTTCTTTGTATGTTTCTATTTGTTTCAAGTGTTTCTTTTAAGCAATATTTCATTGGATTTTAGTTTTTAATCTGTTTCATCATCTGCTTCTGTTTTTTGGGTGAATTCCTGTATATATACATGTGTAACACACACACATATATATGCATACACACACATATACACGTTACACATATTCTTCCTCAAAAGTCTGTTTTGCTTTGATCAGTGCCTCTTTTAATTTACCCTCATTTCTATCTGTTCCTCTCCTTTCATTTATCCCATTATTTGCCTACTTCCATAAAGATTTCTGTACTTAACTGTGTATGTTGTTCCCTCTTTAAGCCAATGCATTGAAAGTAAACTTCAAATATTGATCACCACTTCCCTGTACTGTACAAAACTCTTTCTTTCATACCTTTTTATGTGAAATAATTTTCCCTGATCTTGTTTTCTTTTCCCTTTGCTCTCATGCATCACTTAATTTTACTTTTAAAAATCATGCTATCAGAGTTAACTCTAATTTCAGCCCTCCATCTACGTAAACTGCTTCTAATTGCCCTATATAAGGTTCTTAGGAATTACAATTATCTTCCCATATAAGAGCACAAACATTTTAACTTTACTGAATCCCTTATGATTTCTTTTTCATGTTTATCTTTTTATGCTTCTCTTGAGTCTTTTATGTGAAAGTCAAAATTTATATTCAATTCTGTTTTTTAATTAGGAATTCTTGAAGGTCCCCTGTTTCATTAAATATCTTTCCCTCCCCCACCCCCACTCAGTTTTTCTAAGTAAATTATTCTTTGTTGTAATATTAGTTCCTTTGCCTTTTGAATTATCATATACCAAGCCTTCTGATAGTTTAATGTGGAAGTCCTAAAATCCTGTGTGATCTTTACTATGGCTCCATCATATTTGAATAATTTCTTTCTGCCTGCTTGCAATATTTTGTCCTTGACCTTGACAGTCTAAAATTTGATCATAATATACCTGGGTGTTTTTAGTTTATAATCTTTTTTATGAGGTGATGGATGGAGTCTTTCAATTTCTATTAAACTCACTGATTATAAGATATTGGCACATTATTCCTTGATAATTTCTTAAAACATATCTAGGTCCTTTTTTGATTGTCACTTTCAGGTAGACTGATAATTCTTAAATTATCTTTTCTATATATATATATATGCACATATATATATATATATATTTCAAATCATTTGTTTTTCTGATGAGATATTTTATATTTCTTTATTTTTTTTTATCCTTTTGTTTTTGTTTTATTGTTTCTTGATGTCTCATGGTGTCATTAGCTTCCAATTGCCTAATTCTAATTTATAAGGATTATTTTTT
This sequence comes from Myrmecobius fasciatus, assembly GCA_023553655.1. Lineage (NCBI taxonomy): Eukaryota > Metazoa > Chordata > Mammalia > Dasyuromorphia > Myrmecobiidae > Myrmecobius > Myrmecobius fasciatus. The sequence goes on along the minus strand of JAJPUD010000040.1, from coordinate 228,580 downwards.
CAATGAGCTTTTGTATTTTTTTTCCCAATTTGACCAATTTTGTTTAAGGCAATATTTTCTTCAATATTTTTGTTTACTGGCAACATCAATATAATGTGACGATCAATTCTGATGGACATAGCTGTCTTCAACAATGAGATGATTGATTCCAGTTCCAATGTTTTTGTGATGAAGAAAGTCATCTACACTCAGAGAGAGGACTGTGGGAATTGAATATGGATCCCAACATAACATTGTCACTCATTTTCTTTCCTTCATGATCTGATTTTTCTTGTGTAACAAGAGAATTGTATAGATATATTTACACATATTGGATTTAACATATATTTTAAAATGTATAACATATATTGGATTGCTTGCCATCTAGGGGAGGGGGTGAGGGAAAGAAGGGGAAAATCTGAAACACAAAGCTATGCAAAGGTCAATGTTGAAAAATTATTCATGCATATGTTTTGAAAAAAAGTTTTAAAAAAATTTTGTGTATCTTTTTTACTAAACTGTTGACTCTTTTCATAATATTCTTGTATCACTCTTATTTTTTTTCCCAATTTTTCCTCTTCTTCTCTTACTTGATTTTTAAAATAATTTTTGAGCTCTTCCAAGAATTCTTGGATTTGTGTACAATTCGCATTTGCTTTAAGGTTTTACTTGCAACTATTTTTGACAACATTCTCTTCTTTTGAGTTTGTGTCTTGATCTTCTTAGCCACTACAGTAACTTTTTATTGTCAGACGTTTTTATTACTCATTTTCCAGGACACTTCTTGATTTTGACTGTGTTAAATTTGGGCTATGCTCCCAGAATGGAAGGGTCACTGTCCCAAGCTTCAGCTTTTTCATGTTGCTGTTTCCAGAGCTAGTTCTGTACATTTTAGGTACTTCCAAGATGGTGTAATTTAAATAGGGCATTCTTGTTCTGTGCTTTAATCTTCATCCAGGAAATGCCCCTGTTCCCCTGCAGTGGTAGTACTAGTGCTGCTTCTTGTACCCCAAAATTATAACTAGTTCTCCTGTAGACACATGACACTCTTTGCTCTTTTCTGTGCTCTGGTCTTTATCCAGGAAGGGTTATTGTTTCCCTCATAGCCACAAGTGCTAGCATTCCTCTTGGCCCTAGAATTAGGAGCAGGTACCCTGATCTCCTCCTGGTGCAAGTGCCAGTGATTTTTTCTGCCTTGAAACTGGGACAAGGGTACCTAGTCCCTTGTGGGTGATCACAAGCACTCTTTTCCATAGTGGAAAAGTTCTGGGATAGAATTGTAATTCTAATCCTTGCTCTCCTGTGACTGCAAGCCCATGTATTTCTCTTTTCTTTGGAATTTCATTTGAAAAAGTTCTGAGCAGCTCAACAGGTAAAGGGTCTCCATAATCTCATCCTGATCAGGTTTCCTATTCTCTTTCTATCTGTGGGCTAAAAACTCCCAAAAATGCTGCTTCCACTGATGTAGCCGCCTCCAAAGCCTGATGCTGGTTTACCAGGGTTCAGTATGTGCTATACTCTGTGCCTGACCACCATCCCAGTGGGACAAAACATTTCTGCTAATATTTTAAGTTTTCTTATACTGGAAAATTGTTTCGCCTAGGCTTTTTGTTTGAAGCATCATTATAAAGCTATTTGGCATGAAATTTTGGAGCATTCAGATGAATTCCTGCCTTTACTATGATGTCTTGAATCCACCATTTCACTGAACTATAATATAAAGGAAATTAGGTATTATTATTTCATTAGGGGCATGTCAATTTGGAAAAGGCATATTCTAGCTACTGCATTTGAATGAAATCAAAGTACTGAAAGGGTGAATAAGGTGTATTTTTTTCAGTTCTGTCTCTTGCTTGTATAAAAATATAAAATGAAAGGAAAACATATTCAACTCTATTGGGAATTATATGCCTATATGGCATAGTTCTAGGAATATAGGTTTATAGATAATTTTACTTCAAAATTGGAATTGAAAATCATCCGGTGCAATCCCTTAATTTTATATAGGATGCTCCAAGATTTAGATCTTGGAGATTACCTCCACTTGGTGGTAGGACTAAATAGGGAAAGGTCTATAATAAAATATTCTATGTGGAATAGTCTGGAATAGTCTGAAGAATGGTAGCTATGGTACAATGGATAGAAATTCTACTTGGAAGCCTAGAAAACTCTACTCTTGAACTTTATTTGTTATATGCTGCTGTGGAAGTTATTTAACCTTTGAGTTTACCAGATAACTCTCTAAAATTAAAGTTAAAAAGAATGCACCAACCTACACCAAGAAAGGGAGTGTTCTTATTGGGATCTCCAACAAAAGTCCTGTCCCATTGATAGAATGAAAAAAAGAAGGAAATCATGCAACCTGAGATTATTGGTGAGGGACCTTTGATGAGAAGTTCCCACTAAACATGAAAGGATATTGTTTATAACAATTTTTTTCTGAAACAGAATTATTTTTGAGGGAGAAAGTAATTCTGTTATTAAGTTACAGCTGCCTGCAACCATATGCACCCATTCACTCCCTGCCAAAAAAAGGAAGGTTTTTCCTAGTGTAGACAGCCCTAAAATTCTTATCATATGCTGCAATGAAATAATGGGGAATTGTGCTGCACCATTGAATATATAGAGTTTCAGGCAGATTATTTAAGCTGTTTGGTTACTTTTAGAGCAATTGCTATCCCTAACCCACTGTCATTAGTGTGAATTAAATTGACAAATACTTTGAAAATGATCTTATTATCTTTTTGAAATACCTGGATGTTAGAGTGTCTGTTTATTAAAAAATAATGTAACTGGTTCCATCTGTCCTTGTTTCAGCTCTGCAAACATTCTAACCATCTCAAAACAAACCACTCAGAATGAAAATCTCTGGCTTCTTTCCGGAAAGCAGTTTGCAATGAGCTCTTGTGTGGGAGCTGGTTTCTAATTCACAATTAGCTCTTTTCAGGGTTAGTCAACATAAGAAAAGATGCCTCCATAGATCATCATCAAAAAGCATTTGCCAAGCATGAATTTGCATGTATTGCTGCACTAGCATCAGATCATTACACACTGCCCTCTGAATTTGCAATGATAGAAAAGTGAAGGGAAGGATTATGGGGGCAAAATTATTTTCCTCTGAATGTAAAAGTCCTACAAATTTCCCAGTATTAAAATTGATTAACTGAGACATGGTATCCCAGAGTTCCTGACTCTGATGTGCCAGCAGGTACATATGTGTAAGCAGTTTTTCCCTCTAATGACATGCTTCCCTTACTGTTAATGGCACATATTAACTCCACTAAGATCATCCTGCACAGTCCTGTTAATGGTTCCCAGAATTATGCTTTTGATAACCATGGAAATGGAGTGTGCTCTGTGGAAGGCCCCTAATAATTTTCTTCTTGCTGTGAAGCAATATATCTCCATTTTGTTCATTTTCTGGACACTGTGCAAGATCTGTCATTTAGCACTGGTTTTGACAGTTGAGTTAAAGGATAATTTTGATTTGTTTTTTACCATAAGATGTGAGGGTAGAGGAAACCAGGGGAGAGATAGGACATGTTGCAAATGTGCTTTAAAATAGTGTATATTTTCCTAAGATTTTTTTGGAGACACTTGAAAAAAAGATTGTAATTCACCTCTTGTCATGGATTCTACCCTCAAGTATCTTACAATTGAATGAAGTTGAACATCAGAAGAAAAATTCTGCTGGCAAATATGCAGAAATCAATGCACAAATGAGACATTTGGATAGATAAAAAGATGATATGATCAGGTTGACTGGAGCTATGTGATGACAATTTGAAAAGGCTTCAGGGAAGAGATGTAAGTAGAATTATTGAGGATGAAGGTCAGTTAGATATTTGATGAAAGAACAATGGGTATATCAAATAATAAATAAATAAAAACTTGTTTGTTTTTCATCTTTGAAGGGGGAATTTGTTACTTCAATTTACTTTTTTTTCTTGCAGCAAAAATTTAGCAACGATGTGACACAAGCTTGAGGCTTTCTAAAAGTGTCTGTGAACTACTTGTTTCACTAATGGCTTGAAGTAAGGGGAGACGACATTATAATTGAGTATATAAAATGGTAGTCAGGGAAAGACAGAGGAGAACATAACATACCATCTTGTGGCATGTTATTTTTCCCTACTGATGAATAATTTCACTTGTGTTGCTTACTTAATATAAAGAAAATGCAAAGCAAATCCTTAATTATTATCTAATAGAATGGTTCAGATGATGTGATTTCATTTTCCCTTAATATGCCCTTATGTTTTCATACACACACACACACACAACATATACACACTTTTCTAAATAAATTTTCTCCATGTAGGAAGGGAGTCAAGAAAAAAAAACAGATATTATATTCTTTTTAACTTTCTCTGAAATGAGTATCAGTGGTATGTTCTTTTGTGTTCAGGTTGTAATGTTGCACTAAGTAAAGTCTTCTAATAATTCAACTGTCAATCTTCCAATTATTTCTGTTTACGTTAACGGAAGGCACAAAGGATATTAATATGCTTTTGAAACTGGTAAAATATTCATACTTATGAAGAGACACAGGTACTTCCTAAAGAAATGAAGTCTTTGAACTGTATTTGAAAAAGGAACAAACAGGTTATTTTTGGATGGGAGGGGAGGGGCAAATTTATTCCCTTGGTTTGGCACTTGCTGATTGGGGATTTCTCTTTGTGTGACAATTACCATTTGCAAATACTTCATAAGCTTTTGTGCATAATCCATCCAAAATTGGCAATAATGATTATCTACATTCATTAATGTAGAAAAAAAATTAGTGATTGTAACCATTAATTCCAATAGGCAGTAATAGTCAACATAGAATCATACTTGTAAGTCACTCATTCTCAGTTTAGACCAAATGCTTATGAGCAAGCCACTTTCCAAGCTCTATGTAAAAAGACAGAAATAGCATATAATTTCCTTTTCCCATTTAAGATACTTTGTTTTCCATCCAACAGTAAAAATACACTTTAATAATAATTTTTTTCTCTGCCAGACTTTAGGAAAATGTCTCCATTCAGGTAATTACTCGCCTCCCTAAACTAGCACAACTCAGTAATGTAAATGTGATTCCTCTGCAAGAAGCTTCCACAGAGATTCCAAGTTTCTAAATTCTATAAGAGAATATTTTCTTTTAGGACTACTTCAGTGAATTCTGCAGTTTTGAATGTTCATGGGTTAAAAGCTCTGGAGATTTAAGTTGATTGATAGATGATACAAAAGAATCAGCAATAAGTTTGATACAGAGAAGAATGATTCCCCAACCCTTAATTAGATTACTCCCTTCCCTGTTCCTAGGAAGAGGTAAATGTTCATTCTCCAATTGATCTATTTAAGAAATGTCTAAAATTGTGTTATGAGAAGAGTGTTGGTGGGAATGACTATTTATTGTTTTCTCCTTGAAACTGGTTAGCATTATGTTGATTGTATTCACCATGTTAGCTGGTTTTTGCTGACTCATTTTAAAAAAGGGAAATATTTCAGCAAAGGGCATGGGAAGAAATGTTGTCTATTGGGTAGTGATTTGGGTAAAAAACAAAATCGATCAATAAAAGGAGTAGTGTCCCAGGAATAAGATATTTCCAAAAAAATCTTTCCAGTGGGATAGGATGGGCTGAGTCATAGACGATATAGGAATTACTCAAATGAATACCTATTCTGAAATAGTAATTAGAAGCAGACTTAGAAGCAATAATTATAGAATTTTAAATTTGCAACTGAAAGAGAACTTGGAGGTTATCTAATTCAACCTCTTCATGTTACTGGTGGAAAAGCTAAGGTTAACAGAAGTTAAATGACTTGTGCATGATCAGAAAGTTAATAAATGGCAGAGGAGGAACGATTTGCATTCAGTTCTTTGAATTCTGCATAAGTGCTTTTTGATTAGGAAATACTAAAAACCACGGAGGACAGGACCAAGTCATCACAGAATTTGTGATAGTTACAGGATATTGCCTAGACATTAAGAAGACAAAATGAACAGAGTTCAGATAATTATGGGTAGGATTGGTTTCAGGCTTTCGGAGGGAAATAAACTTCTAATAGTGGAAACTTTTAAGGAAATAAATGCCAAGTGTGTAGCTTCAATTGATCCTGATTGGAAAGGGAAAGAAAGAAATCTAGAGAAACTGATATTGCTGCACAAGTAGTTTATCAAGGGACTCTGATTTTAAAAGATTATATACAAGTGATGGGAGTGAGGGCAATAATACAAAGAAGTAATAATCTTCTAAAAGAACAGTGTCAGGAAGGCATAAGCCCAGCATAATCGGATGCTTGTGATAAATGCTATAGACATCAAAATTGCTTTCTAAGCTATGTTTGGGAAAGATCAAGGAATGATAAGATGCTTTCTTGGGACTGACTAGAAGATGATAACACATGGCAGAAAAAACAGAAAAATATTCAACTCTATTTTGCTTTAGTTTTCTCTACAAAGGAGAATATCCTTAAGAATAAGGACAGAAGAAAAATGGTTAGCCAGGAGCTGAAGTCCAAGATAAATGAGGGATTACTTAACTATTATCAATGACATTAAGTTACCTGGCTTATTCAACCTGCATTTCCATATGATGACAATGACAATGACTACAAGACTCAGTGATAATGGTGATGGTAATAATGACAATGACAATGATGATGATGATAAGTGACATAGTTAATACTTCTTTTCAAAAGTGATTAATATATAGAATGGCCCCCAAATCTTAGTGCCAATTATTAGAGCTTATGATTTCTCTAAGACTTTTAAGAGAACCTGCATTAATTCATTTGAACCACATGAAAAATCCTCTGAGATTGGTACTGCAGGGATTATTATCTTCATTTTTCAGATTAGAAAAGTCAGATTCTAACTGGTTAGGAAATTACACATGTTCATGTAGTAAATATGGAAGGCAGAATACTAGTAGAACAGCAGTGATGAGAGTAGTAAATTACTGTCGATGTTTCCTGAATCCTAGCAAATAAAAGCAATACAAACAAACTGAAGATATATGTTTTATTTTTTACAAGGGAAAGATAAATACTTAAGACTAAAGAACAATGATCTTGATGTGAATTTTTGGTAAAATTCTAGAACTGATCATTAATGTCATGGTTTTTAAGCACTTAAAAGAAAAAGGTTGATCATTAAGACCAAGTTGTATCAGATTAAAATTTTTCTCTTTTTTCCCTCTCTTCCTCTATTTTCAAATCTTTCCCTTCCACCCATTCTGCTTCTATTTATCTCTAGTTTCTGTTTCTTTTACTCTCTCCCTTTTGCCCTCCCTCCTTCATACCTCCCTCTTTCCTCCTCCTCCTTCTGTTCCTCCTCCCTGTGCTCCTCCTCCTGCTCCTCCTCCTGCTCCTCCTCCTTCTTTTCTTCTTCTCCTTCTGTTTCTTCTCCTCCTCCTCTTCCTTTTTCTTCTTCCTCTGTTTCTGTCTCTGTGTCTCTGTCTGTCTGTCTCTATCTCTCTCTGTCTCTCTCTCCTCCCTAATCCTCTCTATATATTTGATTCTATTTTCCTTTCTATCTCTTACTCTGTCTGTCTCTGATCTTTTTCTTTTTATCTCTCTCAACTGGTAAGTCAGGAGAATGCCATGAACATAGCATTTCTGGATTTCATGAAGGCTTTTAAAAAAAATCCATATGCTAGAACAAACCATAGCTGATGATATTTAATAGAGATAAGTGAAAAATTTTGAATTTGAGTTAAAACTGCATGAATATAGGATGGGAAATTATGGCTAGAAAAAATTATCTGAAAATATCTGTGTTCTGACAAATTATGAGTTAAATAGTATGATATGATGGGAAGAAAAGTGAGATTTTTCCCTTTATTAAAAAAGGCATAATTTCAAGAGTGTTGGATGGTGATACTCAGTATGTTGATCAGAACAGATGTGATCTGCTTCTGGACACTATATACTATATGCGAATTTGTTGCTTGTATTTCATTCATGAAGAGAACTATAATATCAGAGGGTGATGCCATGATATACAAGTGAACTATATTTAAGTGATGGAGTCATCAGCCTCATTTTCTCCTCCAGAGCCATCTGAGTCCAGTAGCAAGCTATAGATCAGTATGATTGGATATAGTCCTGGATTAATTCAAAAGTCAAATAGAGCACTGGACCTGTGCCTTGGGAGGTCTGAGTTCAAATGTAGCCTCATTCACTTTCTAGGAAATTTTGTGACTCTGAGTGTTGAGCAACATTGATAAACTAGAAGAATACACAAAAAATTATCCTGGAATGGGTAAGAGACTGGAAACAAGGTCATATGAATTTGCTGAATAAATAGGATATTTAACCTAACAAAGGAAAAGCATGGGAGACATGAGAACTGTCTTCAAATTTTTGATATTTCATAAGAAATTAAAGTTTGACTTGACTTTTTTTTTGGCTTTGGTGGGCAGATCTAGCAACAACATGTAAAAGTTGCAGAAAAGCTGATTTCAATTTATTGTTAACAATTAAAACCATCTAAAATGAAATGAGGGCAGTTAGGTGACTCAGTGAACAGAACTCCAGGCCTGGAGCAGGGAAGAACTGAGTTCAAATTTGATTTTAATCACTTACTAGCTATCTGATCCTGGGCTAGTCATTTAACTCAGTTTTCTCAAGTGTAAAATAACCTGAAGAAAGAAATGTCAGACTGTTATACTATCTTTGCCAAGAAAACCCCAATTGGGGTCACAAAAAATCAGACATATCTGAAATGACTAATAACAATAACAAAATGGAATAAGTATCCTTTGGCTATTTCTAATGATTAAAATTTTGAGTGGAAAGCTCAAATGGCTATGTTTCAGGGAGTTTATAAAGTTGATTGAGACTTTACATAGGAGTTTGGCTTTGGGAATTGAATGAACCCTCAACCCATCTAATCTGACTCCCTCATTTTGAGGTGAGAAAATTGAGGTCAAGGAAGGTTGTGTTTTTCTGAAGCATATTTGGAAAGACATGTGATCATTGGGGCAGGAGATGGTGAAGAACCTAGTGACTTTTGTGGTGTTCAGGAAACTACCAAGTTATATATACAACTCTTTCTTTGCAAGAGTATAAAAGCATGAAATCTCAAGAGAATCTTGACACTGTTGGAACACTTCTATTCCTCTAATGCTCCTCTCCTTTATGAAATTCTCATCTCCAGCATTCCTGATGAGTGATTCTGTCCCCTCACAGTGAATGGAACTAACTCACTGTTAGTCATAGGACCATAGTTCTAAGAAAGGAAATGACATTAGAGGCAATAAAATCCAACTTTCTCATTTTAAAGATAAGAATTGAAACAGAGAGTTGCAGTTCACAGAACTATATGGGATTTGAGACAGAGTTCAAATTCACAACTCCCTGACTGCAAGTCAAGCTCTCAGCTACTTCACTATGGATAACTCTAATTTATATTGAGTCAAAGTCTGCCTCCTGGTAACTTTCAACCATCTCTCTTAACTCTATTGAAGCCCAGCAGAAAAGGTTAGTCTTTTTTTTTAAGCAGGTTTTTAACAGTATCATGTCTTCTGTTAGTTTTTTTCTTCACTAGGTTAACTATTCCTATTTCCTTGCTTTGATTTTAATTTTACATGAATTCTATCCTTTCTTGAACATACTTACTATTGAGTGAATTCATCCCGGTTTGCCAATGTCATTTCTCAAATGTAACACCCAGAATGAAATGTAATTTCTAAATCTTAGTGGGCTGAGTGGGTCAGAGTCTTCCACCCTCTAGAACTGTAGTTGGAAGATTATATCTCTTAAGGTAGTCTAAGATCTTTTTAGTTTAAAAGAACCCTTATTGAACTTTCAATAAACTAAAATTGCAGATCTTTTATTGACACGAATTGGTTTATTTCATGGCTGCGCCATCTTATATTTGTCTACTTAAGTTTTGGATTTAAGTATAGGAAGCCATTAAATGCAGTGATTATATATGTGAAATACATATTTCATATCACTATGTGATATTTAAGCTTTAACTCTTTGTTGAAATATTTCTTGATCTCATGTTTTCCACAAAATTATGTCCTTTGAATAAATCCTTACTTTTTAATTTTGTAAGTTAAATGGCATTTTTAACATTATTTCAAAGGTTACAATTTTTATGCAATGGATATCGATTGTTTTAAGTTTTTATTTTTATAAGTATAAAACTTTATTAAAATAAAAAAATTATAAAAGATTTAAATGTGTTTGAAAAGATGTCATCAAACAAATGTGTGGATAGAAACAAAATAGGCCAAACAGAGAGCTGAAGTGGGAGGTAATTAATGGGCAGTCTGAAAACTTCATTGGTATCTTCATGATATCAAGAAAAACAAAGAAAGCTCCTAAAACAGTGGATGAATTCTTTGTGGTGAACTTATACAAGAACATGGATGAAAAATGCACAGAACAGGCCAACGTGAATAGGAAGAGAACAGATTATATTTCCTTCAGGAAATTGCAAAACTCCTTGAATGATCCCAAGATTTTCCTAGAAACAAAAGTTCATCTTTTTAATATCAACATTCTACTAACATTGCTTTATTGTTGCCAGATACGTAAAATGTCAGTCTTTGAAAAATTAAAAATGAATATTATACAAAGGGCAATAGAGAGATGGAAAGAAGATAGAAGTCTGAAACATATAGTCAATGAAGAACTTAAAAAGAACAGAAGTAAAAATGTTATCAGGGAAATGTATATTTGGAATAGAAGATGAGATAGCCACATGGCATGAGCAAGGGAAACTGGATAGACTGCCTGAGTCCTCTACTATTTATGGACTGTTTATATCCAGAAAAAAATTAAAAAGGATCCCAGCACACTGTGTAGATTCCTCTCTGTTGAACATAGAAAAGAGTTGTACTAGATAAGTAGGCATAGGTGTGTTGTGATTGTACAATTAGAGAGAATATCTAAATTAAAATAAGTTAATTTGAATACATATTATGTGATATATTACACATAATTACATTTATATGTAAATATTTCAAAGAAAAAATATCAAATATCACTATTTTTATTTATAGATTATCATGGGACATTAGCTTTTAAACAAACAAATACACACACACACACACACAAACACAAAACATTAGTGCATACACTTGGAGCTGGGTGGGCAGGATCCAAATTCTTGATCTACCAGTTGTAGTTCTTTCATCTTCAAACTGAGGATACTTATTTGTTGTGATAAAAGTGCTTTGTAAATTTTAAAGGATTTATATAAATGTAAACTCATTATTTTCTGAATTATAACAATTCACTCTTATTTACCCTCTATATTTCTGGGAGTATTTATTTACACTGTAGCATAGTGCTATACCCTCTGAAATGTCTCCTGAATTCCTATAATCTTTTTGATGTGAAGCATGAAGGAAAGTAAAATTTATATAGGCAAAATGAAAGCTTTTATGAAATTGTGTCTGATGCCAAAAAGGTGACTGCAGGGGGAGGGAGTGGGAGTGAAGTTTGCAGGAGAGGAGCTGTTGATTTGAACTCTCTGATTGAAGGTATCTATCTTGGCTTCTAGATCTCAAACAGAATATTCCAGTGCCTGTTTATATTATTATTATTTTACTTATTTCCTTTTCATGCAATGCAAGGTTTATTTTTAATCAAAACTCTAGCAACATTTGCTACATATCTCACCATCTTCAGGGCAAGTTTAAGAGCTCTATTAATGTCAACTTCAGTGAAGCTTTCATCTAACATGGAGGCTGATATGTGTATACTCATCAATTCACAAATCAAAATGAAGCTAAAAGTTTTGCTGCTTTGAAAATTTCTTTGTGTGTATGTGCATGTGGGAGTGGGTATGTGTGTGCATGTGCATTTTTGTGCATATGGATAAATACATGGCAAACCTTTCTTGGAAATAGAGTATTAAATAGCTGAGATCTGTTATAGAGATCTCATGCATACATTATTAGTCAGATTGCAGAGATATTTGGAGCAGCAAAGACGTTAGCTCAGCATAATGAATATGTCTGCCAGCCATTTTTCTAATGACTCGCTGCAGTTATTATTGTGTGACAAACCGTATGCTATGCTGTCCTGGTAGCATCCCTGTTTGACAGACTCCAAAACGAGGCCATGTTTCCCTAAAAGTTGAGTTAGGTGAAAGGAATGAACTGCAGAGTTTCTCCTGCTGATGTGACTGTTGCATGTTCTGCTGAAATGATTGGCTAGCTGATAAATGCACAACCACCATCATTTATGGCACACTTTTTTTGGTCTATCTACTACAGGATAAACATTAGTAGAAAGGATAGCTTTTCAATCCATTCACACATCTAAACATTTCTTTTGCTATATGAAGGCACACCAACAAACCTTTAACAAAAAGGTTTACTTATCATGGAGCCAGAAGGCAATAGTTGGGAAATGACTTTTGGCTTGCTGATTTTTTTTTTTGTAAATATCCTACATAATGGTGATTTTTAACTAATGTTTCTTGTTAAGGAGAAAAATATTTCAAGAGATGGAACTATATTGTGACCAAATAGTGAAACTATAAAAAAAAACCTTTCATTTAGGATTTATATGTAACATGTGTATTCATTTATAATTGTTCAGTTTTATACAAGGTTTCCATCTGAAAAATCAGTGAGGTTTTATGCTTTAATAGCTTAAAAGTGCACTAAGACTTTTGGAACACCCTGTATGTGTGAAAAGATACAAGCTTAGTTTTAACAAGAATATATGAATACAAGGTCTATGAAATGTTCTGGGATAGGAGTTTTATACAATAGAACTGCATGGTGTGTATATTCACTTTGGTGATAAATGCCTCGTTCCTTCTTTAGAGGATTATTAAAAGGGTTCTCTGGAGGAATAAAATGGTGGAAGTCACACATTTAATAGCTCAGGTACAAAGAGTCAGATTGTGCCAGTTGGCAAAAGTTAGCAGGAAGCTGTCATAATAAATGGCAGCAGCTGCCCATAGTTCTGAAGAGTATGTCCCAGTCAGAACTGCAAACTGATGGCATCTACATTAATACTACCTTAATGGCCCATCTGCTGCTCCATAGGGTCCCTCGCTGCTGTATGGAGTCATAGGCATTTGACAGGCAGTCTCTGTATGCCAGACGTGCATTGTGCCAAATGTTTTAGGCTGCTTCGTATCGTTCTGATCTGTCAAATTTTCCCTACTCATTTATCAGGCAAGGAGTTATGAGGGTTTTTTTCTTTTCTACACATCATTGGCTTTTAGCATTGGGGCAGCCAGGAATTTGGAAGGAAAACTATTTTGGTTATTCTTTTCCCCTTTCCTAATTGACGATGCAAGGAGAATAACTCCAGTTGTCTGACGTACTGTACTGTAGTGACTAGGTTAACAAAGCAGCGTGACAAGCCCTGTGGAGAAATCAATCACCAGTTCATTTTTAAATGCGTTGTTACATAAATGTATATCAGAAATTGCAGATAGAGACTTACAGGATCTGTTTCTACAGAGCCCTGGAAACTGTAGAATGGTTAGAGAGAACAAGTTTACCTTTTAAGTTATTGCTGCAGGGGAAATAGGAATGCCATGCTGAAATACATGTTAAAAATAATTTCTTATAAAGCTGAATATTGAAATTTCTAACTCATCATATAACCAAGCCCCCCTTTTAAAGTGTCTAAAGCATTTCAGATTGTGAAAGGATTGTTCCAAACACAGTTAAAATGATGATACTTGTATTTGAAATATTTCTCCGGAGTGTGCAGTGTAATCACCTCTAGAATATAAAAATAAATATTATTTCATATTTGAACATGTTATTCATTTTTAATGAATATTTGGAATCAACTGGCCAATTATGAATTTCTGTTTGGGAAAATGACAAATATGCAATCTGTTTACACAAATTTAAGATTTTAATACATGTAATTGGAGTCCAATTGGCAGTAATCAGAGCATATAAATATGTATATGCTTGTGTACATGTATTTGTATGTATATCTATCTATCTATCTATCTATATATCTACATTTATGTATACATGTGTATTTATATAGGGAGGCATGTATAAATGTGTGTATATGTTTTATACATTATATATATATATATGGGGGGTTGCACACCTTTATAAAAATTATTATGGCTGAAAAAGTACTCATAAAGGTATTGGGCCCATCCTATTCATTTCAATCTTTTTACCATTCTCATTGTAGTGGGGCCAGCCACAAGAGGGCAATATAGTCATATACACTTAGAATGCCTAATTCTCTTCAGTTGAGGGCAATGGACAGACAGTAAAACTAGTCTATTAAGTAAAATACCCTTGTGGGAATTTTTTTTTGTTCCATATTTGCAAAATTCCTCCAGACATTTCAAAGGTCAATGCAAATTTCTTATTGAAATAGCTTTATTTTTATAATTCTTATTTTGTTATTCGGGGAATAGCAGATTTCTAAAGTTGCCAATTTGTCAGGGGACCATCAGATTATTATGGTACAAGAAAACCAGACAAGAATTATGTTAAACAGAATTCCTTTCTTCCTCCATCCTGAAGCCAGAAGCAATAACTGTTTTAAAGAATTCTATCTGGTGCACTAAGAAACTAAGCTTACTTAGGGAAAAAGCCGAGTGGTCAAGCAGGAAAAGGAAAACCATTGTTAGACCTTAGGCACATTTAGTTTATTAATAATTTCTATATAACTAATATTTTAACCAACTCTGAGAAATCACCTATATAAGTGTAACTTTACTTGTTATTTAAATCTCTGTCATGAGACTTGCATTTAGAACATTATAACCAATTTTTCCTTCCTTTTTCTTCTTGGAATAGTCTTACCATACTGGTGCCAACTTAAGACAGACACCAGATCAATTTTAACCCAATTGTATTTCAGAATTTTTGATGCGGGAGCAGTATCTCACAATAATCTATCATAGATAATTTCTAATTTGGGTTTTTATAATTGGAAGCTGTAAACTTGAGCAAGTTATTTTAAGTCTCTATGTTACAGTTTCCTCATTAATAACATGAGAAGATTGATTAAATGTCTTTCATTGTCTTTCAACAATAACTCTATGATCTTATGATTTGTATTCAATCTCTGAACTGCAAACTTTGACATGGAGACTGAATGCTAAATGACTGACATATAAACAAATTTGAAGCAGATGTGCAGTGTAGTAAATAAAGCTTTGGACTTGAAGTCAGGAAGACTCATCTTCTTGAGTGCAAGTTTGGTCTCAGACACTTGCTAGCTGTGGAACCCTAGGGAAGTCACTTAACCCTGTTTGCCTCAGTTTACTCATCTGTGAAGTGATCTAGAGAAGGAAATGATAAACCACTCTATTATCTTTGCCAAAAAAACCCCAAATGCAGCCACAAAGAGTTGGACATGACTAAAAAACAAAAAAACTAGTAACAACAACAAAAATTAAATGTTTATAACAGATTGAAGAGGAGACATTTATTTCTTATATGAATAGTTGAAATGAATCATAAGAAATAGTATGAACTCTTTAAAGACTTTAATATTCAAGTTATAAATTTCACAGTTTATTTACCAGAGAATTATCTGTTACAGAGTTATAGTGGCCATCATTGCCTATGGGTTTATTTCAGTTGTAAAAGGCTCCAGCCTATAATGCTTTCTCATTATACAGTGTGGTTCACTGTACCCTAGGACCATTTAGTCACTATGTGAGATTAGCTTTTACACAGAAATATTTCCTTCAAAAGGCATAATGCATAAGGCAAAAGGCACAAATATGTACAAATATATGATATGTATATCTATCTATCTATCTATCTATCTATATGCATGTATACATGTGTATATATCTATATCTATATACATATATACATGTATGTATAACTATGCAGTTATAAAATTTATATACACATACATATATGAAATAACAAATAAAGAGAAATATGTCGGGCTAGGTAGGTCATTGAGACAGAAAGATCTATCACAAACTGTATGACACTGAGCAAGTAACTCCACCTCTGT
Organism: Myrmecobius fasciatus; assembly: GCA_023553655.1. Taxonomy (NCBI): domain Eukaryota; kingdom Metazoa; phylum Chordata; class Mammalia; order Dasyuromorphia; family Myrmecobiidae; genus Myrmecobius; species Myrmecobius fasciatus. Next base: position 212,668 of record JAJPUD010000040.1, on the reverse strand, counting down.
TTGCCTCATTTTCCACATCTGTAAAATGGAGGTAAAAATAGTTCCTAACTCTCAACATTTTTGTGAAGATGAAATGAGATGATATTTGTAAATATAAATGTTGTACAATGCCTGGAACATAGTAGGTACCATGTAAATGATGACTTATTATGTCAGTCATGAAAAACACATTTCCATATTAGTCATATTGTAAAAGGAAATACAGACAAAAATGAAAACTAAAGCAAGTAAAAAAAATCCAACAGTATTTTTTGATCTGCATTCAGATCCTATCAGTTATTTTTCTCATTTAGATAACATCTTTCTTCATAGAACCTTCAGAATTGTCTTGGATCTTTATTTTTTAGAATAGCTATATGACTATTGTTATTGTTATTATCATTAATATGTAAACTTAATCCTCTACCATGTGGGAAACACGATCTTTCGCTCTTGAACTACCTCAGCCTCTGGGAATCTAAAAAGAATTAGGTTCATATTTTAGCTCAGTTTCTATAAATCTCAGTCCTAGGTCCAAGTCCAAATACCCCTCAATCTCAAGTTCTAGACACCCTGGCTTCTTAAGGCTTCCCTGCTGTGCTGGATGGTTGCATCATCCTCCCATCAATCCTGGCTACAAAGGCACCCTGAGTTGGTGCCTATTTCCAATGAGTATTATCACTTGGACCTAGAATTGAGGGATTTAAATAACTCAGAATAGAAAAAAAGTAAATAGATGAGGGCCTAATTCTTGGAGGTAGCAGGTGAAGAGAAAAAACAGGGGAAGAAAAGTCCTTCCCATTTCATCAGATCCATTCATGGCATCCATATTTCCTGGAAATTCTGATCTTTACCCTGTGAGTGTAGCAGATAAGAGATGGTGAAAAGAGTGGAGTAAAAGGAAAATCAGAGGAAAAAGTGGCAGAAAAAACATAAATGTCTCCATCTAGCAAGTTTTAAAGGCTCTAGGAGCCAAACAAAGCAGGCTATCACTGTCCATGTGAGAGGGAATCAAGAAGCTGCCTTGTTAAACAATTTGGACATGCCTTCCAACATTGATTACATTTGTAAGGCTTCTCTCCATGGTCCTTAAGAGCAGCACTCTGTCACTTGTATGACTATAGAATGTTAGAATTAGTAAGAATCCTGAAAATTCTCTAGTTCATCTTTATTATTCCATTTGCTTATGCTTGTGTGGTATATCAGACATTTGAAATTCAATTTTAATGTTTTTTCAAGTAACAACCATTTATTTTCTTTTCCTACCACTCATCTGACAAAATTGAATGAAAGGAAAGAAGGAAGAAAGGAATGAAAATGGAAGGGAAAATGGGAGGAAGGAAGGAAAAAGAAGGAAGAAAGGAAGGAAGAAACAAAGGAAGGACGGAAGGAAGGAAGAAAGGAAGGAAGGAAAGAAGGAAGAGAAAAGGGGGATAACAAAGGAAGGGAGGAAGGAAAGAAAAATTTCAAAAGAAATATGCAAATGCAGCAAAATCCTTTATCTTTAGTCCTTTTTGGTGGTGAGTTATTGCAGCAATAATAGCCCTAAAGTTTTTCAATGCTCTTTTCTTTATAATAGTGTTATCATCACAGACATTTTTCTCTGCATTCTGTTTACTTCACTTTACATTAGTTCATGCAGGTCTTCTCAATTTTCTTTGAAACTATCTCTTTTTGTTCTAAATTACTATTGATTAGAGAATTTCAAATTAAAACAAATTTAATGTACCACCTTACATGTATCACATTGTTAATATGATAAAAAAGGAAAATGATAAATGTTGGAGATGTGGGAAAACAGGGAATGTATCTTTGGTGAAGTTGTGAAGTGATCCAACCATTCTGGAGAGCAGTTTAAAATCATGCTCAAAGGGCTGTAAAATTGTGCATATTCTTTGATCCAGCAATTCCACTTCTGTATCCCAAAGAAATCATAAAAAAGGGAAAAGGTCACATATACTAAAATATAGATAGCATCTCTTTTTCTTGAAATTAAGGGGATATTCATCAAATAGGGAATGGCTAAGCAATTTGTAATATATAAATATAATGAGATACTAGTGTTCTATTAAAAGATGATGAGCTGGTAGATTTCAGAAAAACCTGGAAAGTCTTACTTGAACTAATGCTGAGTGAAATGAGCAGAACCAGCTGAACAATGTACATAGTAACAACAACACTGTGTAATGTTCAACTCTGAGAAACTTAATTCTTCTCAGAAATGCAATGATCCACAAGAAGATTCATGATGGGAAATGTTATCCTCACACAGAGAAACAACTATGGAATGTAAATGCAGATCAAAGCATACTATTTTCACTTTGTTTTTTGTTTTCTGTTTCTCAGGCTTTTTTTCTTTTCTTTCACAACATGATTTATGTGGAAATATATTTAACATGATTGTATAAGCTACATCAGATTGCATGGAATCTTGGGGGAATGGGAAAGGAAAGGAGGGAAAAAGAAAAACTTTGGAACTCAAAAAAACCTGAATACTATTAAGTCTTTAAAAATAAACTATATTTTTAAAAAATTTAAAACTTAAAAAAACTATTTTAACATTTTCTAATGTTGAGAAATATTCCATTATATTCATATTCCAGAATTTTCACATATTTATTTCATAGATAAAAAAAAGACACAGAAATTCAGTCACTTATCGTATATGTACAGCACCTGGTGTATAGTAATTACTATTGTTGTTAATATAGTAATTGAAACTTCCTACATTTTTTCTGCAAAAGACAATTGCTCATAGTGGAATGGGCACTTTACTAGATCTCAGAATGACTGACTTGGAGCCCTAACTGTGTGACTCTGGACAAGTCACATAATATTCTTAAGCCTCACTTTGCTCACCTATCAAATGAAGATAATTATATCATCATAAATAATAATTCCTGCCTGATATTTTATGCCACTTTGAGGTTTGTAAAACATTTTGTATACACTATCACATGTAATCCTCATAAAAATTAAAAAAAACCTCATATAATAGCTACTATTAGCTCTATTCTTCAGAAAAGGAAACTAAATTTTTAAATTAAGGGACTTGCCCAGGATTATGCCTTCTTAATATCAAAATCAGAATTCAGACCTACTATCCTCTTAACTTCAATCTTGTAGTTTTTCTACAACACTGCTAGTTCTGGAATCAGAAAGACTCATTTTCCTGAATTCAAATCTGGCCTCAAATACTTACTAGCTATATGACCCTGGGTAAGTTACTTAATCCTATTTGCCTCAGTTTCCTTATCTGTAAAATGAGCTGGAGAAGGAAATGGCAAACTATTTCAGTATTTTTGCTTAAGAAAATCCCAAATAGGGTCATGAAAGACACAGCTGAAAAATGACTGAGCAAAAGCAATAGGTAGGATACTAAATAGAAAAGCAGCCTGGTCTAATTAATGGCTGAAGTTCTAAATTTGATGTTGTTAGGCAGAACAAGGTTCAAATCCTAATTCTAACAATTTTCAAGTTCCTTCACTTCCACGTGCCTAAAGCAATTCCCATGGATTGGCTAGTAAGTCATACACAAAGTCCTTATTTGTATACTGAAACTTCTGGGGCAAAGCAGGAAAAAAAAAACAATCAATAAAAAAAATTTACATACACATTTATTGTCTGTTAAATAACATCTATTAAGGTCCTACTATGTGCCTTTGTTGCTGCTATGCATATAATTCCTTCCACAAAACAGAAGTCAAAGAAGTGACAAGAAAGTTTTTTTTTCTTGGTTTGCATATATAACTCTACAAAACTTCTTGTTGGAGTAATGCTTTCCTTTCAATAGCTTCTCCTGTCACTATTCCTCATTTATTATGTTTTTCTCCTTAAATTTTTTCTATCATTGGAAAAAGTGTATCAGCATGAATCTATATATATATGTATCTATCATGTCTGTGTGCTCACATTATTTATATAATGCATTCTCATGCAAAATAATGCAGTATAGAATAGTAAAAAAAATGGCTCATTATTACTAGTTATGCTTCTTGACAAAACCATGTTCTGACAGGTTTTGCTGAGTCAAAGCATTTTCAGGGCTTGGTCTATTTGGAATATGGCAGTCTTCTTACTTAGAACAAAACTCTAAAATAATGCATTAATGAGTGAAAGAGGGATAAGGATAGCACTACTGGTCTTCACTAGGAAAATACCTTCAAAATATTTTTAAAGAAGTGTTGGAAGGGAGAATATTCTATAGGATTAAAAGGTAGGAAAAAAGTTTGTAGTTTGTTTATTAAGCCTCTTCCTCCTCCTCTACTCTGGAGCCCCCAATAACATCATGCTGCTTTTGTTCACTTGGACATGTACTTCAGTATCCTCCCTGGCAGAACCTGGGGATTCTAATAACCTTTCATTACTCCCCTACCCAAATTCAAACTTCTATTTCTCATTTCCACAGAATACTGTTGTTCCATGTTAATAGGCTTATTATCTAAGTATTGGTGCCAGGTAACAAATATTTTTTTATTTTTATTTTTATTTTTTGTTCTGAATGTACTAGTTCATAAAGGGAATTAAGTGGCACACTGGCACAGGTGAATTAGGTGAAGTCCCATGTTCCTGACTTCAAATCTGGCCTCTGATTCTTCCTAATTCTGTGATTCTGGGTAAGCCACTTAACTCTGTTTATCTCAGTTTCCTCATCTGTAAAATAAACTGGAGAAGGAAAAGGCCAGTATCTCTGTGGGAAAAAAACAAAAAACAAAAAAAAACAAATGAAGTCACAGAGAATGGGACCTGAAATGACTAAAACACTCGTTCATCATTATAGGAAACTTTTTAGGAAATTATATCAATATATATACCTGCAATTTAGTATTCTAGAGGGTTAACTATGGGTTGTGTGTGGGAAACACAGAGGTTAGGTAAACATCAAGGCAGGATTTAAATCCAGGTTTTCCTGATTCTTGGGGCTTTTATCCAACAAAGTACACGACTTTTCAAGTGAATAACCAGTTAGAATTCACACTTTACTGAATCAGTTAATTAACAAAAATATTCACAGAACTATCCTGAAGAATCTCAGAATCAGAAATAATCTGGTGAAAATGATATCTTCTGTTTAGGAATCTTCTCCACATTCTCTCCCAAAGTGAGCACCTATGTAGTCTTTGCTTGAAATCCCTAGTAAAATCCATTTCCTCCTAAAGTAGTTTATTATACTTTTGTTTGGACTGGCAATCAAGTTTTTTTCTTACATTGACATGAAATAGGCTCCTCTTAATCTACCTAGTCCTTCTAATTTTGCCTTTTGGAATCAGAAGAGAATTCATTTTCTACGTGGCAGACTCTTCCATGAGCAAAGACTAAGAAAATGTAATATTCAGGGGGAAATAAAGAGTAATAGCTTTTTAATCTAGAGTAAGGTTATATTGTGAAGGGCCTGGAATTTGGGCTCAATACTTTAGAAGACTGACTTAGTGGCTTCAGTATTGTAAATATCTTAATATATCATTCAAAAAGCTGATGGAAGATGTCATGTGAGAAAGAAGAGGGCAAGGTGGCAAGATTTCTGTGTGATCCAGACTTTACTGAGTAGTAAAATTGGGATATCTCAAAGTTGCTGATGCAATGGGAAGAATAGCAGTTGCCAAGACAAAAACAGGACAGTAAGTCTAAGCTGTCTCTTAGGTTAAGCTTAAATGCCACATCCCACATGAAGCCTCTTGCCCCTTTCCCCATCCAGTTGTCAGTGTTGTTTCTTAAAATTACTTTGGGTATGTTAATAAATGTGCTATTTTTTGTGTATAATAAAATATAAGTGCCTTGACTTCAGTGATATTTTTGAGTTTTGCTATCTCTCTGCATATAGTAGGCACTTAGTAAATATTTATTAAAGAAGTTGGAGATGAGAAAAGCTTATTTGTAAATTTTTACAAGCTAATGGTTGATTTTTTTTTAAATCCAAAGCAATTTTTTTTTCACGAATTAGGATCCAGAAACATTCCTTTATTATTTATTTTTGTTAAGCCATGTTAATTTTGCATGTAAAATTTAAACTTTATTCATGAAAGACTTTAATGTAACTGAAATTAAGCTTTACTTTTATTCATGTGGATTCAATTCCACAGTTCAAACAAAATCAAACTCAGTTGGAATGTTCATGTCAAGGAATAAAACATGAAAAACAAACATAAGAATGTCATATTGACTATGTGGTGATTAACTTTTGAAGATTTCTCATAACTTAAAGCTCTAATTTTGTTGTAGTAATGGCTATTCCCTATGTTTATTTACACCCTTGCACTAAATAAGTGAAAATACAGAATCAAAGAATCTTGCGTTTGGAAGCATTTTTAGAAACCATCTAGGCCAATCTACACCTGGACAAGAATTCTACATGAAACAACTCTCACTAGAAGTCATTTAGCCTCCACATGAAGGAGGAAATCCTTTACTTCTTAAAGGAGATTCTACCACTGTTAGAAAGTTCTCTAATTAATAGAAACTAAAATCCCTCTGGAACTTTCACTCTTTGCTACTAGCTTTGCCACCTGGAGCCAAGGAAAATAAGGCTAATCTTTTTTTTTTTCATGCAGAAACTGTTCTGATGCATGAAGACAGCTAACAAGTGTCCTCTCTGCCTTTTCTTCTTGGAGCTAAAAATTCCAAAACCCTTTAACCAATTTCACATGACATGGTGTCCATTATTCTTTATCATCCAAGAAACTACAAAACAATCAAGAAACACAATCAGAGGAAATTCTTTATCAAAGTGAGCATTGTTTTCTTTGTAAGTAAGGAACTTAGATCCTTTTCTTTTTGGATACTTAAGTACATCTTTTTTAGAGATAGAAATTTTCCTCTGAGGATTACTTCAAATGAATAAGAAACTTTGGTGTGTTATCCTCTTATTATAATTGTCTTTTATATGCTTATTAATTGTTTCTATGATTTATTCTTTGACCCATTCGTTGTTTAGGATTTCATTCTTTGTTTCCATTTAGGTCTATGCCTTTTGCCTGTGCTCCTTGTATTGATTATTATTTATATTGCATCATGGGTTTTAAAGGATATGCTGACATTTCTATATTTTTACATTCATTTGCATTTGTGTGCCCTATATATGGTCTATTTTTGTAAACACGCCACATACTGCTAGAGATAACTGGTGGGAGCTCCTCTTCTATTCTCTAGTAGAGAATGTCTCAGAAGACTTGGAATATAATTGTGTCAGAGTTGAATTTAGGAAAATTTGAATTCAAAGTCGCCCTCAGATATCGGGAACTAAGACTATTGTAAACAATCACCTAACCTCTTTCAATATGAATTTCCTTATCAATAAAATGGAGATAATAACAACACCCACCTTCCAGGGTTGTGAGGATGAAATGAGATATTTATAAAGCACTTTGTAAACCTTGGGTGATAGGTAGATGCTATCTATTGTCACTAGCTATTATTAACCACAAAGTGTTAAAGTATTACAGTTTTTCTTTAATCTAACTATAATGTCTAAGCAGCTCCTTAATTAAAATGGGAAAATTATAAGGCCTAGACTATTGAATAAAAGCAAATGAATGATAAATGAAACCTGTTATTGGCCAAAATTGCCTCTAGGGCCCTATATTTAAAAGGAATGAGCTTTTCAGGTTTGAGAATTGGACAGATATGGATTTAGTCCCTGAAGTTGTACTAAAGAACAAGATAGAAGAAGGAATGAGATTTTCCCCTTTTCTCTTCGAGTTGGTCATATTATTGAGCCTACTGGATCGAGTGGCTACTGTATATATCAAGGAACAGAAACAAACATTTTAGAGATGAGTAGGTATATAGGGAGAAAGTCATCAGGCACCTGAGGAAAGGAATAACTTCAAGGAGCTAAATTAACCTTGGCAACAATCAAACTATTTATTGATAAGCATGGACAACTAAACAAACTTGCCATGAGTACATGCTGCACTTAAGGGGAGCTTCATGAAGGCTCTACAAAGAGATGAAGGACTTCTAAACTCTGCAGTAAAAAGAATTGTGGGTTATCTTTGTATATTGCTTTTCTAGACATAATACTATTGTACACTTAGGCTATAGTATAGTATAAACATATATTTTATGTGCACTAGGATACTAAAAAATGTACTGCTTACTTTATTGCAATATTTGCTTTATAGTGGACATTCAGAACCTATGTGTGTATACATAACATACATACCACATATACACATATTTAAATATTTATGTGTGTATGTATATGCATATATTTGTCCATATATGACCACTATGATAAAGTAATATCACTATCTATATATTTATTCATGTCTATTTATATCTTAATTCAGTTAGGTAGAACTGTGGATAGAGTGCCACCTGGAATCAGGAAGACTCATCTTCTTGAGTTCAAATCTGGCCTCAGACACTTACTAGATATATGACCTGGCCAAGTCACTTAACCTTATTTGCCTCATTTTCATCATCTGTAAAATGGTGTGTAGAAGTAAATGGCAAGGCACTTCAGTGTCTTTGTTAAGAAAACTTAAATGGGGTCATAAAGAGTTGGAAACAAATGGACAATGTCTAAAACACACATACATATACAAATATGCATGTTTGCGTATCTGTGTAGCTATGTATTTATTTGTATATGTATGTATAAACATATATACATACATACAATATCTATCTGTATATATATTTGTATGTATATGTATAACATATTTCATTTTAAGAGTGCTTTAAAAATATTATTATTTTAATTTATCCTTATAGCAATCTGAGATGGTGTGTGCTATTATTATTCCCCTTTTACAGATAAGTGAGCCCAGGAATAAAAAGATTAAGTGCTTGGCCCAGTTTCATAAAGCTAGTAAGTGACTAAGGCTGGATTTAAACTTAGACTCTCCTTTATTCTAGGTCTAGTACTCTATTCACTGTATTACTCATTTATCTAAACTTGTAAGTTTTATAAAAATAATAATTTAATGTACTTTCATAGCATAAGTATTCATTCCATCAATACACATTTTAATCCTACAACTACCTAGTAAAATAGTTTTGAAGAGTTACTGTGTCAAGGAAAATAAAAAGTTATCACATTTTGGACAAATCCATAGTTTAACGTCCTTGGAATTAGACCTCTCCTTTGTGAGAGCAACTGGGTGGCACAGTGGATAGAGTGCCAGGTCTGGAGTCAAGAGCTCCTGAGTTCAAATCTTGCCTTAGGCACTAACTAGCTGTGTGAACCTGAGAAGGAATTTAACCATATTTGATTCATTCTCCTCATCTGTAAAATAAGTTGGACAAGGAAGTGACAGGCCACTCTAATATCTCTGCCAAGAAAACCCCAAATAGGGTCACAAAGAATCAGAAATGACTGAAAAGACTGAACAATTGCTTGGGTTGATAGAAGACATGCTTCCATTCTCACTAGGTCTGTCACTAAGAGCTTTTTTTAAAATTATAGTATGTAGTTTGCCATTTCCCTCTCTAGTGTGTACCCATTTTATAGATGAGGAACTGGGACAAGTAGAATCAAGTGACTTGCCTAGTATCTCACAACAAATCAATGTCTGAAGCAGACTGGAACTCAGATTTTCCTAATTCCAGGCTGGATAGTCTTTCTACTGAACTTCAACTCCCCTTTTGTCAGCCTGTTACTAAGGACATAATAGCTTAAGGAGGATCCTAAGTTTCTTAGACGTTAAATTACTTAGATTTACTAGACTTGAAAAACAGGCAGAGTTTGAACCCAGGTCTTCCTGGTTCCAAACTCTCTGGTTTTCTGTTGTAAACAATAAGAATAAATAAAAGAATCTGGACCTGGTAGTTTTCTAGCACTTCATGCTTTTGAGTATGCAAGTATTAAGGAAACCGTTTTAAGATGCTTCATTTACGATTAAGCTTCTAGAAAGAAATCTACTTTCCTTTAAAACTATTTAGCATGTCTTATCTCTGTGAAGTACTCTTTGACTTAAAAGTTCAAGACTGGACTTAATAAGTCTGCTTTGGTGAATTTGTTATGTTTATTGTTAGGTCTGTGGAAATATAACAATACCCCACATTTATGAAAGATTTATATTTTAAAGCAGTCCCACATATGTTATTTTATCTTCTTATCAATCCTGTAACCTATAGTTTCTGTTGCTACTATAATCCCAAAATAAGTTGTTGCTTTTCCAAGACCATGCAATTTTAATAAAAAGTCTGTTGTGCTGATAAATGTTTAACAAAATATTTACCAGGGGAGAGAGAGAGAGAGAGAAAAGGAAGGAAGGAAGGCAAGAAAGAAGGGAGAGAGGAAGGGTGGGAGGAAGAAAGCAAAAAATAAAGAAAGGAAGAAAGAAAGGAAGAAGGAAAGAAGGAAAAAGTCAAGAAAGAGAAGGAAAAAGGCAAGAAAGAAAGAAAAAAGAGAAAAGAAAAGAAGGAAGGAAAAAAAGAAAGGAAGAAAGAAATGAAAGAAGTAAAGAAAGAAAACAATATACTTTTAAGTTTAATCTGAATTTTTAACATTATAATTTTCTTATGTTTGGACAATTAATAAAATTAAAAATCAAGTACTGATTCATAATTTTTTTCCAATTTTCAAGGTATTACATTGAAAATTTAACAATTGATTTTACAAATTGATATGAGCTAACTTTATCACACTCCTGCTAGGACCCAAAGAGAATGTTGTGGTTCCTTTCTTCTAATTCTCTTATTTTAACACCAATCTTATTTTGTAATAAAATACTTGGGAAAGTAAAAACAAAATCTTAGATGGCAATTCTCCAAATTTTTCTACCTCTTCCTCTACCTCTTCTTTCTTAAAATATTTGTATATATTTATTCTTTCAAGAGAATTTGTTATTGTGATTACATGAATTAAATATACTATTTGTAATAATCGGAGTTTTCCTGTTCAAAAGCAAGGCTTAGAATCTGTCTTTTTTTTATCTATCCTTTATATCTTAGAATATAAATGTATGAAAGAATAGAAATGTTATATAATCTAAAAATGATTCTACCATTTGCCAAAATGTTAAAACTCCATAAGATTAAATGGAATGCAAAGAAGGTGGTTGTTATTAGTGATTCAAGAGGACCAAAATGACATCACTATGTTTGGGTCCAGATATAGTGCAAAAAACAGAATATATACTACTATATCATTTTTTCTGACATCATGCTTCCATAGACATGATTTTTATAGATGATGAAAGCAATCCCTTCAAGCCCCAGGACTGGATTAAAGAAAATAGTTCATCTTCAAAATTTCAGTCAGTTTGAAGGGAAATGTTTAGTGAATTACTAAAAAGATATGTAGTTGTCTCAGTGATATTCAATGTATTTAAACAATGACTTGAATAAAATCATAGAGGGGATGCATATTATATTTATCATAGACACAAATCTTGAAAGCTTAGACAATATAAAATGACAAAGACAGGATCCAAAAAAAGATAATAACATTCTAGAATATTGGACTGGATTTGACTAAATGAAAGAAATTTAGTAGGGATAAATCATACAAGCAAAGATTTTAAGAGTGAAAAGAGATCTCAAAAGTCATCTAGTATATCCCACACATTAATGGATGTATTTTTTTTCAAAATAAACTGCAACAATAACAATAAACCACAAAGACAAGTATAATCATTTTACTCATTTTTGAAAATCCCTTTAAAGTTTGGTTTAAAAGAGGAGAGTTAGATTGTTACATATGTTTCTGCATTTAATCTGTTGTGATAGGTTGTTTTGCTTGAAGTGTATGATGAAAATCTTATCTCACAGATACATAATTAAAAAAGGGGAAGAATATTTTAATAGGCAAATATATCATTATGAAAATAGTTTTGACCTTGTGGGTGCCAGGAAAGGACTTTGGTGATCAGACTTTTGAGAACCACTGCTCTCTAATATGTTGCCATTACAATTATGTTGTCAATTTCAGAATACTTTTCTAAGGAACTCTATTTGGGAGATGGAGAAAAGGGAATTTCTTCCTCTTAAAGTGACTATTTCCAACCAACTAGGCCAATTTACAACATGTCATACTTGGTCTTTTTTGGAATAAAATTCCTCTATCCTGTCATCTGCCTGGTCCAATCCTAGCATTATCTTTAGGGAGTAGGTTTCCTTATGTCTAAGAAGTTAGTTATGTGATAGAAGAACACTGAAAAAAAAAGGAATGCCTATTTATCAAGAAATGGCTGAATCAAATTCTGATATGTGAATGTCTAGAATATTACTATGCAATAAGAAATGAGGCAAGAAATGACTTCAAAATAATATGAATTTCTATGAACTAAAAGAGAGTGAAACTTTCACAGTGAGAAGAATAATTTATACTGTAAGATCATTATTATAAAAATAAGCCATTTTGAAAACTGACAAATGATGAGATAAATGAACAAAATCAGAACAATTTAAGTGCTCAAATTTATGTAGTACTTACTATGTTCTACACCTTGTACTAAGTACTTTTAAAATAATTATTTTGCTTGATTCTCACAATAATCCTGAAATGTAGATGCTTTTATTCTCCTCATTTTACAAGTAGGAAACTAAGGCAGAAAGAGGTTAAAGTACCTTCCACAGGATGATGCAACTACTAAATAGCTGAGGCTGTATTTGAATTCAGGTTTTACTTATTCCAAGCCCAGAATTCTATTCACTGCACCATCTAGCTGTCCCTCTACTCAGGAACAACTACTCTATGGAAACAAACAACTTTGATAGTTGTAAAACTATGATGAATTCAATCATTGTCCATGATTCCAGAGGACCATTGATGCATACTATTCACTTCCTGATAGAAATAACATATTTAGAGTTCAGAATGCATGTTTATGTCTACATACATGCATATATATGTGTGTGAACATATACATTTATACATATATATTCATTTTTGTGTTTGACTGCATATTTGTAATAAGATTTTTTATCTTTTATTTCTTCCCACCTATCCCAATGGGATGGGAGGAAGAAGAAATTGATTTCTTTAATTAAAAAATAGAGATGATGGGCACTACAAATATAGAATGCTACATGTTCTTCCAGATAAGGTCACCCTATTCTTAGTTTTACTAGATTGTTTTACTTTGTTACAATCTATCAGTAAATAAATATTTATATTTTGTTTACTATGTGCCAGGGACTATGCTAAGGGCTAGAGACACAAAAGTAAAGATAGTTCCTGATTTGTAAAAAGCTTATACTCTAATGGGGGAAAGTATATGCAAACAGAAAAAAGAACAAAACAAACAAAAAGCCCAAACTAAACTGTATAATTTAATTTGGAAATAATCAACAGAGGGAAGATACTAACATTAAGAGAGGAACCACCTGCAGAAGATGGGATCTTTTAGCTAAGAATCAAAGGAATCACATTAGCCAATAGGAAAGAGAAGGTAACTGAGTTTGTTTCCCAAAGAGATCATAAAAGAAGGGAGAAGATGCACATGTGCAAAAATGTTTATAGCAGTTCTTTTTGTAGTGGAAAAGAACTGGAAATTGAGTGGATGCCCATCAGTTGGGAAATGGCTGAAAAAGCTATGGTATATGAATGTGATGGAATATTATTGTCCTATAAGAAATGATGGGAAGACTGATTTCATAAAAGCCTAGAAAGATTTCCATGAACTGATGCTGAATGAAGTGAGCAGAACCAAGAAAACATTATACACAATAACAAGATCATGTTATGATCAACTTAGCTCTTTTTTTTTTTTTTTGAGGCAATTGAGTGACTTGCCCAGGGTCACAAAGCTAGGGAGAATTAAGTGTCTGAGGCCAGATTTGAACTCAGGTCCTCCTGCCAACAGGGTTGTTGCTCTGTCTACTGCACTATCTAGCTGCTCCAACTTAGCTCTTTTTAACAATGTGGTGATTCAAGAAAATTCCAATAGACTTGTGGTGGAAAGTACCATCTGCATCCAGAAAGAGAACATGGAGACTGATTCATTTTTTTGTTTTTGTTTTATTTTTTTTTAATTTCTCATGCTTTTTCCCCTTTGATCTGATTTTTTTTGGTGCAGCCTGAGAAATATGGAAATATTTTTAGAAGAATTGCACATGTTTAAGCTATATTGGATTGCTTGCTGTCTTGGAAGTGGGGAGGGGGAAGAGGAGAAAAAAATTATAACAAAAGGTTTTGCAAAGATAAATATTGAAAACTATCTTTGTAGGTATTTGGGAAAATAAAATACTATTTAAAAATAAAATAGAGGGTGGAGCCAAGATGGCAGAGTATAGACAGATCTTTGAGCTTTTCCTGGCTTCCCTCAGATCAACATCAGATCAAATTTCTGAACCAGTTTTGGAGTGCAGAACCCACAAATATTTGGAGTGTAACAAGTTTCCAGCAGAAGATATTTGGAAGAAATTCAAGAAAAGGCTGTCTCAATCAGGCAGTGCCTGGGTTGCAGGCCAGCACAAGTACAATACAACACAGTGCAGTGTGTGGAGACTAAGGGCAGAGAGGCTTCTGTACTGGGGCAATTTGCTACTCTGTCTTGGTTTAGAATCCAGTGGATAAGCAGACTAGCTGTGAGACCTTCAACCCAATTACAGAAAATAAGTAGTAAGCCCCTGAAAAGTAGAATAAAGCAGGGCTTGGCTATACCCACCTAGCACAGGAAGGAAGCCAGAGGAACCATTGGAACTACTGTTGCCTGTAGAGGAAGTTTGGGACAACCTCCCCTTTGCCCTAAGAGCAAACCTTAAGCTTTAAAAATGAGCAAAGAAAGCAAAAAGGGCCCTGACTATAGATATCATTTTCAGAGAGAGAGAAGAATAGACCTCAAACTTTGAGGATACTAAAGGCTTTCATCTCCAAATGAAACTTCAAAGAGTGTTATAAATTGATCTCCATCTTCCAAGACTCTCATGGAAGAATTCAAAAAGCATCTTAAAAGACAGTTAGAAGAGAGATGTGGAAAGGAAATGAAAACTCTGGAAAAGGAAACACAGAATCTGTCTGAAGAAAATCACTCCTTAATGGATAGTTTTGGCAAAATGGAAAAAGAATACAACTTCTTGAAAAACAGAATTTCTGAAATAAAAAAAAAACAAAGAACAAACCAATTTAAGTTCAACTGGTCAAATTCAAAAGGAGATAAAAATGTTAATTGAAAAAATAGTTTATTAAAAATTAGAATAGAACAAATAGAAACAAATGACTCAATAAGACATCAAGAATCAAACAAAACAAAAAAGAAAAAAGAAAGAAAATGTAAATCAAACCAAACAAAATGAAAAAAAAAGAAGAAAATGTAAAATATCTCAGCAGAAAAACATCCAGCAGAGACTATCTAAGAATTATTGGCCTTCCTGAAAGCCACATTGAAAAAAAAAAAAAGCCTAGACAACATCTTTCAAAAAATCATCAAAAAAAACTGTCATGATGTCCTAGAACCAGAGGATAAGATAGCCATTGAAAGAATTCACTGATTATCTCCTGAAATAAACTAAAAATGAAAATTCCAAGAAATACTGTAGCTAAATTCCAGAATTGTCAGATTGAGAAGAAAATACTGCAAACAGCCAGAAAGAAAATATTCAAATATCAAGGAGCCATAATCAGAATTACCTAGGATATAGCAGTTTCCACATGTATCAACTGGCCTGGAATATAATATTCCAGAGGGCAAAGGAGCTTGGATTA
>JAJPUD010000040.1:174661-197084 GCA_023553655.1 Myrmecobius fasciatus | reverse complement strand
AACTGGCCTGGAATATAATATTCCAGAGGGCAAAGGAGCTTGGATTAAAGCCAAGAATCAACTATCAAGCAAAATTAAGTGTTAACTTTCAGGGGGAAAGATGAACATTTAATGAAATAGGGGATTTTCATTTATTTTTGATGAAAAGATCAGAGGTGAGCAAGAGAAGCATTAAAAAGGTAAAAAGGGAAAGAAAAAAATATGTTTTTTACAGATTAAAATGTTTACATCCCTAATGGGAAAATGGCATGTTTAACTCTTTAGAACTTTATTTTTTTAATTATTATTTATTTTTTTATTTTTTTTTGCAAAACATATGTATGGGTAATTCTTCAACATTAACCCTTACAAAGCTTTCTATTACACAGTTTTCCTCCCTACTCCTTACCCCTCCCCTAGATGGCAGGATATCCAGTACATGTTAATTATGTTAAAATACTTGACAAATCGAATATATGTATACATATTTCCACACTTATCATTGTTGTGCAAGAAAAATCGTATCTACAAGAAAGAAAAATCAGATAAAGGAAACAATGCAAGCAAACATCATTTGAGAGCATGAAAATGTTATGTTGTGGTCTACATTTCACATCCCTCTTTCTTCAGTGAACAATTGGAAGTGGAAGAAGATACAACATTTCATTGTTGAAGAGAGCCATGTCCATCAGAATTGATCATCATATAGTTTTGTTGTTGCCATGTACAATGATCTCCTGGTTCTGCTCATTTCACTCAGCATCAGTTCATGCAAGTCTCTCCAGGCCTCTCTGAAATCGTCCTGCTGGTCATTTCTTACAGAACAATAATATTCCATAATATTCATATACCATAATTTATTCAGCCATTTTCCAATTGATGGGCGTCCATTAAGTTTCCAGTTTCTTGCCACTACAAAAAGGGCTGCCACGAACATTATTGCACATGTGGGGCCCTTTCCTTCCTTTATGATTAGAACTTTATTTTTGTTAGAGTATAAGTATAAATTGATTTTCTTGTGATGATATTAAAAAATAACTATGGCTGGAAAAGTGATTATACCGGAAGAAGAGGAAAGGGGAGGCTCAAGGAAAGAACATCAGACATATTTATTTTAATATAGAAACTTGCCTCATCCTATAGAGAAGTAGGAGGAGAAAAGGGAAAGGAAAGGGAGAAGTAATAGGAGGGAGAACATAAGTAGAAAGGGAAAAGGGTAAAAAAAAGTGGAGAGGGGCTATGAAAGGGAGGGCAGATTGAGGGAGGTGGGTGTCAGAAGCAAAATAAAATAAAATAAAATGAAACAGAAAAAATCACCTTCCCCTGAAGGAAAAAGAGAAGGTAGTACCTGGGACAGCTAGTGGAAATGCCCAGAGTTGGGCAGTTTCTTGTTCTTGGAATAAGAACAATATGTTTCATTCAAGGAAAAGAAAGGAATACAGTATAAGCACATGCAGCATACATAATGGGGCATAGTGTCTAAGAAAACTGGAAATTGAAGAGGATGAGGTCATGAAGGATTTTGAGTGCCAAAAAAAAAAAAAAAAGACTTCACAAAGTGGGAGTTATCTGTAAATGTTTATTAAATACAAGCTGAACAAATCAATAAAATGTTTAATATTCCAAGCTGCAGAGTTGGAGATGGGGGGATTTTGAGTAATGCAATAGAATCAGAAATCTCATATATGCAAGGGGACTTCTGGTGCTCCCTACTTCTCCTGTGTGTTCTTGGCCAAGTCACAACTTCTATGTGATTCACTCTCCTCTGTAAAATGGAAGGGGTGCTCTAGAAGTGATTAAAACACATTCCAGCACAAAATTGTCTCTTACTATGACCACAGAGAAATTTATTTTTTATTTGCTGAGAATATCAATTTTGGCATGACTTTAAGGTTTATAAAAATTTCAGTGGGAATAAGTGCATTTTAAAGCTGTGAAGGTACACAGCAGATGAGTTAACTACTCAGATTCTGAACTGTCTATTAATCTCCCCATTTATTCTCAATGTAAATACTTGTTAAAGATTTTCCTTTAGGCACAATTTCTCTCCTGTCCTATTTTATGTACCTTACAGGACCTAATGACAGCCATTTTCCTTTTGTTCCACCCCAGGACCTGACAGCTAATACAGCTAGTGATTGCTGCTGTAACCATCTGTGAGAGATTCATGCCTAGTTCATGCCTTCCTTATGCAAGCATGAAAAGCAGCTGCTTCAGGCATGTGCGAGGCATGTCAGCTGGAGGAGGGAGCATTGAGACAGATGTAGAATGCAATTGGGCACTGAAAAGAAAACTTTAAAAAAAAACATTCCTGCATTTTAAAATAGGTGCTCCTATGAAAGTCCTGGGAATGTGTTGTTATGAATGAAGGTGAGAACTGTGAAGACCAAATCTCACCATCAGCTTTTACAAATCAGATGTAAACTGAAGTCAGAATCAGTATCCTTCTTCTCTCTCCCTTCCTTCTTATGCCTTTGTCATAAGAAGAAGATGAGGCAATATCATGAAGGCTGTCTTGACAGTGCCACATTGCCTCCAGTGCCTCGAACAATTCCTGGCAAATAGTGGGTACTTAATCAATGCCTGTTGGCTGATTGATTGACAGCCTTCACACTCCTCCTTAGAGAGATATACATGTGTTTGCAAGTACATCTCATAGTTAGTCTGAGGAAAATGAAAAAGATCAATAGAATTTTGAAGACATGTATATAGATATACATAAATATATTTACCTTTCTAGATATAACTCTCTATATGTATTATAAATACATAAGTATTATATAGATAGTGTAAATCATATATCATAAATTTATATTACACATGCATGTATACACATATAATACATATGCACAATGCATGTATATGTGTATATGTGCATATACCAATTTGCCCTATCAAAAGTAAACTTTAGTTGTGTAGTCATCTTTCAGTCGTATCTGACTCTGTGATTCCATTTAAGATTTTTATTCCTTCCTTTCTCTCTTTCATACTTTCTTTCTCTGTTTTTCACTCTTTCTTTCTTTACCTTCCTTCCCTTCCTCACTCGTTTCTTTCATTCTAAACTTAAGAAATAAGTTGCTGATTTTCTTGGCAAAGATATTTGAGTGGTTTTCCATTTCCTTCTCCAGATTATTTTTACAAATGCAGAAACTGAGGCAAACAGGATTAAATGACTTGTCCAAAGTCACATGGCTAGGATGTGTATCAGGCCAGATTGAAACTCAGGAAGATAAACTTCTGACTCCTAGCCTGACACTGCACAAGTATGAGTTTATTTCTATTTAATTGTTTTTCTTTGTTTCATGGAAGTTCAATCCAAAGTGGGGTAGATAGGGTAGAAATGACTGTAATATGAATTTTTTTTAAGCATCAATCAAGTAAATTACAATAAAAATTTCAAAATACAATAAAACAACTCCTCAGATTTTAATAGTTCCTCAGGAGATGGGAATCCACAAGATGTCCTTATTTTGCTAATATTTAGAACCAGAAAAATTTTATAGACATTAATTCAACTTCTTTTTTAAGAAATATAATTGAAAATCTAGCAATGCATCAAAATATATATTTTTTGCCTTTATAAAGAATGGTTATAGGAACATCATGAAGAATTTAATTTTTGAGAATATTTTAGTATACTTATATAAGGCAGATTTCTCTTGACCCTTAACCCTTTGGAATGCTTTCCTAGACCTGTTCACGTGTTCCTAAAATGGTCTCATAAGAGGTATGAGTCTAGATTCCTTTAGAAGATACAACTAAGCATTAAATGTTTGTAATATACTCCTATGCTTTGCTAAAGGGGAGACTTTGTATATTCTGTTGACCTTCACCCCAGGGAGAAACTGAAAAATAATCTGGGGTTTTGAAGTCTCAAAGTTTTTGTTTGGCAATGACTTTTCCTTTTCTGGGCCTCTTCAGTATAAAAATAAGATTGAAACTCTCATGAGAACTGGGCTTCTTGTGAGATGTTAAAAATATATCTCTTTCCATCTGAGTGGAAAAATGACTGCATGAATAGCTTTCTTGTGGCTTTTGCTTTAACCACTGAGTGGAGAAGCACTCAGACGTTTTTCAAAGGGAGACAAATTTAACAATACTCCTTGAATATTTGAGTTATTTTCATTCTTTTCCAGATTGGTGAATTTCCCCATCAATAAAAGAAAACAATTATAGTAGTATTTTTACTTTTATGTTGGGAAAGAATCAAGGATATTAAGTTATAGTAGAAGAGATTATGAAGACATAGTTGTTTGTGAATTTGAAAAAGATGTGATCAAGTTAATGATTTATATGCATGTGGGAAAATAAACTCTTGAAGATTACTTTGAATGTTGAAAACAGCATAATATGGTGAATTCATGGATGGCAAATAGTTCAAATTGACTAGAGGAAAAAGATTTACATAGATGGGAGAACAATGTGAGATAAGGATGGTAAATAGATTCTAGATTTTAGAGAGCCTTTAAAGTCAGATTAAGGAGTTTGGACTATCTACAATGTAAATTAGGGAGGCATCCAGAGCAAAGTGGTGTTAATTATTACCATTTTGATCAACTACAACCACCAAACCTTTACTGAGGGCTTTGGAGCATTATGAGCATTATAACTTAGAGATAACCTTGGAATCTCATATTCTATGCCAGAGAGTGAAAGTTCTGGTAAATACTACCAAATTGGAGAGGCTTTGAATATAGTTGTAGTAACAGATTGTTTATCTGTTGCCTAAAACCTTTACTAAATGTGGAAAGGCTTAACATCAAAAGTTTTTTTTTTAATTTTTGTTTTTGTTTATTATCAGCATGTGATGATTTTCCAAATATAACAATTCAATAAGAGTGTCTTCTAAGGCATGAAAAGAGTGGCAATCAGCATAAATGAAGGCTCTACATAAATGATATACCAGATCTTTGAAGCATTGACACTACCTATCTATCAAGTACAGGTTGTATTGACAGGGAAAAAATTGAAAGCCAGGACATTAGATAAAATACTATTATACTGGGGCAGCTAGATGGCACAGTGGATAGAGCACAAGCCCTGAAGTCAGGAAGACCTGAGTTCAAATATGGTCTCAGACATTTAACACTTCCTAGCTGTGTGACCCTGGGCAAGTCACTTAATCCCAATTGCCTCAGCAAAATATATATGTGTGTGTGTGTGTGTGTGTGTGTGTGTGTGTGTGTACTATTATGGTGATTCAGATGTGTGTAAATAGCCTGAACTAAGGTGGTTTGAGAAGTGATGAAAATGGAAAAAGGACTGATGTGAGATAGGCCAAAGAAATTATTCAAATTTACACCTATCAAAAATGAACAAAAAAGACAATTTCTTACCATTAATCCTCTACATAAAAGAATATTTAGACAGGAAAAAAGAAATGAATAGAGAATGAAATGGCATTGAGTGGGAAGGTCAGGAAGATCTGAGTTCAAATGTGACCTTAGATACTTACTAGCTGTGTGATCATGGGCAAGCCAATTAAATCTCTATTTGCCTCAGTTTCCTAAACTGTAAAAAGAAGATAATAATAGCATCTACTTTCCTCAGACATTCACTAGTTATGTGGCCCTCAGCAAATCACTTTATCTCTGTTTGCCTTAATCCACTGGAGTAGGAAATGGCAAACCACTCTAGTAATTCTGCCAAGAAAACTCCTTGTAGGGTCATTTAAAGATTAACACAACTGGACAACAACCTCAACCTTGCTGAGTTGTGTTGAGGATCAAATGAAATAATGATTGTAAAATACTTTGCCTGGTGCCTGGTGAATGATAAAAAAATGCTATCATTATTATATTAGCTACAACAATATAAATAAATGTAACACTCAGTTAACAAAACTAGGACCAAATACAATAGGCAAGGTTGGTACTAACTATATTATCAAATCTAAAACCCATACACTTTCTGTTAATGATCTGCATACTATCAAAATGGAAAGGATATTTATTATGAGCAGCAAATGTGTTAGAGGAAGATTTTCTTAGCTATCTTTTCAGGTAACAGATTTTATTAGATGGGTTCTGTTTGAGTTTGTTGGAGTATATGTTTTGATCAAACAAAATATAGTAAGAAAAAATTAAGACTTTTAATATGTCACATTCTTTAAAAAATAATCTAAAACATTTATATGCACATCTTTTGATTTTATATCTTCTCTTCCTGGAAAATGATCCTTTATAATTAAGGAGAGGGGGGAGAAAGGAAAGCAATTCAGTAAAACTAACCAACATAGTAAATGAATCTCATGGTATATTAAACATTATATATACGTAGTCCACTACTTCTTCAACAAAAGGAGAGAAGTTCATTTTATCCTTACTTTTTCAGAGAAAATTTGGGATATTATAATTACACTGAGTGCAGGTTGTTGTTGTGTTCTCAGCATTAACAATCATATGGACTTTGTAAATGAAGTAATTTTCTTTAAAAAATGAACTGTTTTCAGTATTTCAATGATATTCCAAATTGTCTGAATGAAGGTTCCTGAAATTTTATATTATGATGCCTCCAAATGGCAAATTACCCAAGTTAGTCAAATAACCAAGTTAGTCCTTGATCTCTCACAGAATAAGAAAAACACTCCAGAAAACCATTTATTATCCTAAGGACAAGATGTGAACCAAAGTAAAAAGAGGAGTATGTATAGATGAAAGGATGCTAAGATGTAAGATTTGACTTAACATACTGTCTGATTTTCTTGTGTGTTTTTTTTAAACTGCTTCTGAAGGCAACTCCATGTTTTCTATAATGGTAATGTCATTAAAATAAGTTTATATCTTATCTCTCCCACACAAGTGACTACTTTGAAGGGAGCAATATTGATTTTAATGAAAAAGTAAAGTCATACTCTGAGATTCCACTATACACTTGTCAGATTGGTTACAATGACAGGAAAAGTTAATAACGAATGATGGAGGGAATGTGGGAAAACTGGGAAACTGATACATTGTTGGTGGAACTATGAATGGTTTCCAATCATTGTGGAAAGCAATTTGGAACTATGCTCAAAAAGTTATGAAACTTTTTGAACCAGCATTGTTTCTATTGGGCTTATATCCTAAAAAGATCTTAAAGGAGGGAAAGGGACCCACCATGTGCAAAAATGTTTGTGGTAGCCCTTTTTGAAGTGTCAAGAAACTGGAAACTGAGTGGATGCTCATCAATTGGAGAATGGGTGAATAAATTATGGTATATAAGACTTGCATGAACTGATGCTGAGTAAAATCAGAGAACCAAGAGATCATTGTACATGGCAACAATAAGACTATATGATGATCAATTCTGAAAGACATGGTTCTCTTCAATAATGAGATGTTTCAAACCAGTTCCAGTTGTTCAGTGATGAAGAGAGCCATCTACAACCAAAGAGAGGACTCTGGGAACTGAGTGTGGACCACAACATAGCATTTACACTCTTTCTGTTATTGTTTATTTGCATTTTGTTTTCTTTCTCAGGTTTTTTTCTTCTTCTTTCTTTTTTTTTATTAAAGCTTTTTATTTGCAAAATATATGCATAGGTAGTTTTTCAACATTAACCATTGCAAAGCTTTCTGTTACAAATTTTTCTATCCTAGCCCCCACCCCCTCTCTTAGATGACAGGAAGTGTAATACATTTTAATTATGTTAAAATATTTGACAGATTTAATATGTGCATATATATTTATACAGTTATCTTGCATTACAGGAAAAAAAAACAAAAAACCTGAGAAGGAAAACATAATGTAAGCAAACATCAATGGAGAGTATGAAAATACTATGTTATGGTCCAGACTCATATCCCAGAGGCCTCTCCTTGGGTGTATATGGCTTTCTTCATTACTGAACAACTGGAGCTGGTTTAAAACATCTCATTATTGAAGAGAACCATGTCTTTCAGAATTGATCATCATATAGTCTTATTGTTACCATGTACAATGATCTCCTGGTTCTGCTGATTTCGCTCAGCATCAGTTCACGCAAGTCTCTCCAGGTCTCTCTGAAATCATCTTGTGGGTCGTTTCTTACAGAACAATAATATTTCATAACATTCATATACCATAATTTATTCAGCCATTATCTAATTGATGGGCATCCATTCAGTTTCCAGTTTCTAGCCACTACAAAAAGGGCCGCTACAAACATTTTTGCATATGTGGGTCCCTTTCCCTCCTTTAAGATCTCTTTGGGATATAGGCCCAATAGAAACACTGCTGGGTCTAAGGGTATGCACAGTTTGATAATTTTTTGAGCATAGTTCCAAATTGCTCTCCAGAATGATTGGATCCATTCACAGTTCCATCAACAATGTATCAATGTCCCAGTTTTCCCACATCCCATCCAACATTCGTCATTATCTTTTCCTGTCATTTTAGCCAATCTGACAGGTGTGTAGTGGTACCTCAGAGTTGTCTTAATTTGCATTTCTCTGATCAGTAGTGATTTGGAGCACATTTTCATATGACTAGAAATAGTTTTAATTTCATAATCTGAAAATTGTTCATATCTTTTGACCAATTATCATTTGGAGAGTGGCTTGAATTCTTATAAATATAACACAATTCTCTATATATTTTAGAAATGAGGCCTTTATCAGAACCCTTAAATGTAAAAATGATTTCCCAATTTATTGCTTCCCTCCTAATCTTGTCTGCATTAGTTTTGTTTGTACAAAAATTTTTAACTTAATATAATCAAAATTATCTATCTGGTGTATAATTAAGAGTTCCAGATCTTCTTTGGACACAAATTCCTTCCTTCTTCACAGGTCTGAGAAGTAAACTATCCTATGTTCCTCTAATTTACTTATAATATCACTGTTCATATCTAAATCATGAACCCATTTAGATCTTATCTTGGTATGTGGTGTTAGGTGTGGGTCGAGCCCTTATTTCTTCCATACAAGTTTCCAATTTTCCCAGCAGTTTTTGTGGAATAGTGAGAACTTATCCCAAAAGCTGGGTTCTTTGGGTTTATCAAACGCTAGACTGCTACACTTATTGCCTGGATGTTCCTGTGATCCAATCCTATTCCACTGATCAACTGCTCTATTTCTCAACCAGTACCAAATAGTTTTGATGACCGTTGCTTTATAATATAATTTTAGATCTGGCAGCAAGGCCACCCTCATCAGCTTTTTTTTTTTCTTTCATTAATTCCCTTGAGATTCTTGACCTTTTGTTCTTCCAAATGAACTTTGCTGCTTTATTTTCTAGATATGTAAAATAATTTCTTGGGGGTTTGATTGGTATGGCAATAAATAAGTAAATCAGTTTGGGTAGTACTGTCATTTTTATTATATTGACTCAGCCTACCCACGAGCACTTGATGTTTTTCCAACTGATTAGATCTGACTTTATTTGTGTGAAAAATGTTTTGTAGTTTAGTTCATATAGTTCTTGACTGTTCCTTGGCAGATAGGTTCCCAAATATTTTATACTATTGATAGTTATTTTGTTTACCTGAAGCATAAAAGATTCTGCTCCATCCCTTTACCTTCACTCTGTGTAAATCCATATGTTTTAGATGTGTTTCTTGTAAAAAAACATATTGTAGGGTTCTGGCTTTTAATCCAGTCTGTTATTCGGTTCCGCTTTATGGGAGAGTTCATCCCATTCACATTCATAGTTAAAATAACTATATCTGTATTTCCTGCCATCTTATTTACCCAAAGTTATGTTTTTCTCTTCCTTTTGCCCTTTCTCCCTTCCTCCCTCCCCAGTATTTTGTTTTTGGTGACCACCTCCCTCTTACAGCTCTCTCCCCTTTAGAACCTCTGCCTCTTTTTTACACCTTTCCCCTACTTTTTCTATTTTCCCTTCTATTAGTCTATCCCTTTCTTTTCCTCCTTTCCCTCCTACTTCCCTATGAGGAGGGACATGTTTTTCTTTAAAGCCAAATGTGTCTGATATACTCATTTAGATGTACTCATGTCATCTGCAAAGAGTGCTAATTTGGTTTCCTTGTTACCTACTCTAATTCCTTTAATCTCTTTTTCTTCTCTTACTGCCAAAGCTAACATTTCTAATACAATATTAAATAATAATGGTAACAATGGGCATCCTTGTTTCACTTCTGATCTTATTGGGAATGGGTCTAGTTTGTCCCCATTACATATGATGCTTGATGATAGTTTTAAATAGATGTTACTGATCGTTTTCAGGAAAACCCACTTATTCCTATACTCTCTAGTGTTTTTAATAGGAATGGGTGTTGGATTTTATCAAGTGCTTTTTCTGCATTTATTGAGATAACCGTATGATTTTTGTTAGTTTGGTTATTAATATTATTGATTATGCTGTTAGTTTTCCTAATATTGACTCAGCCCTGCATTCCTGGTATAAACCCTACTTAGTCATAGTGTATTATCCTAGGGATGAATTTCTGTAATCTTGTTGCTAATATCTTATTTTAGATTTTTGCATCAATATTCATTAGGGAAATTGGTCTATAGTTTTCTTTCTCTATTTTCACCCTACCTAGTTTAGCTATCAGCACCATATCTGTATCATAAAAGGAATTTGGTAGTACTCCTTCTTACCCTATTTTTTCAAATAGTTTATATAGTATTGGAATTAATTGTTCTTTGAATGTTTGGTAGAATTCACATGTTAATCCATCTGGCCCTGGATATTTTTTCTTAGGGAGTTGATTAATAGCTTGTTCTATTTCTTTTTCTAAAATGGGGCTATTTAAATAATTTATTTCCTCTTCTGTTAACCTGGGCAGTCTATATTTTTGTAGATATTCCTTCATTTCATTTAGATTATCAAATTTTTGTTGGCATAAAGTTGGGCAAAGTAACTCCTAATTATTGCTCTAATTTCCTCTTCATTGGAGTTCTCCCTTATCATTCTTGAGACTAACAATTTGATTTTCCTCTTTCCTTTTTCTAATCAAATTAACTAAAGGTTTATCTATTTTGTTGGCTTTTTCATAAAACCAAATCTTACCTTTATATATTCATTCAATAGTTTTCTTATTGTCAATTTCATTAATCTCCCCTTTTATTTTCAGAATTTCTAATTTGGTATTTAATGGACGGTTTTTAATGTTTTTTTCTAACTATAATACTAAGCCAAATTCATTAATCTTCTCTTTCTCTACTTTATGCGAGTAAGCATCTGGAGACATATAATTACCTCTTATAACCACTTTGGCTATATCCCACAAATTTTGGTATGCTGATTCACTATTGTCATTCTCCTGGATGAAATTATTGATTGTGTCTATGATTTGCTCTTTCACTCATTCATTATTTAGAATTAGATTATTTAATTTCCAATTAACTTTTGGTTTATTTTCTCCTGGCCTTATATTGCATGTGTTTTTTATTGCATCATGATCTGAAAAAGATGCATTTACTATTTCTGCCTTTCTGCATTTGATTTTGAGGTTTTTATGCCCTAACACATGGTCGATTTTTGTATAAGTTCCATGAACTGCAGGAAAAAAGTAAACTCCCTTCTGTCTCCATTCAATTTTCTCCAAAGATCTATCACACCTAACTTTTCTAACATTTTGTTTACCTCCTTAACTTCTTTCTTATTTATTTTGTAATTAGATTTATCTAATTCTGAGAGAGCAAGGTTGAGATCTCCCACTAGAATAGTTTTGCTCTCTATTTCTTCTTGTATCTCCCTTAACTTCCCTAGGAATTTGGATGCTATACCACTTGGTGCATATATGTTTAGTATTGAAATTGCTTTGTTACTTATGGTACCCTTTAGTAAAATATAGTTTCCTTCCTTATCTCTTTTAATTATATCTATTTTTGCTTTTACTTGATCTGAGATCAGCATTGCTACCCCTGCTTTTTTTTTTGTTGTTGTTGTTCACCTGAAGCATGATAGATTCTGCTCCAGCCCTTTAACTTCACTTTGTTTGTATCTCTATGCTTTAGATATGTTTCTTGTAAACAACATACTGTAGGATTCTGGCTTTTAATCCAGTCTGCTACCCACTTCCATTTTATGGGAGAGTTCATCCCATTCACATTCACAGTTAAAATAACTATATTTTTGGAATGTCTGGTTCCAAGCCCTTTGATCCTTCAATGTGGAGGCTGACAAATCTTGTGTGATTCTAATTGCAGTTCCTCGGTATTTGAATTGTTTCTTTTTAGGTGCTAACAATATCTTTTCCTTCGTGTGATAGTCCTGAAATTTAGCCACAGTATTCCTTGGGGTTTTAATTTTGGGCTCTCTTTCAGGAGGTGATCAGTGAATTCTTTCGATGGTGATTTTGCGCTCTGATTGTAAAACATCAGGGCAGTTTTCTTTCATGATCTTCTGGAAGATAATGTTTAGATTCTTTTTTTTTCATCATGGCTTTCAGGAAGTCCAATAATCCTTAGATTGTCTCTCCTAGATCTATTTTCCAGGTCAGTTGTTTTTCCTAGGAGATATTTCATATTTTATTCTATTTTTTTTTCATTTTTGTTTGACTGATTCTTGAAGTTTTATTGAGTCATTCACATCCATTTGTTCAATTCTAATTTTTAAAGTATTATTTTCTTCAATTACCTTTTTTAGCTCCTTTTGTAACTGGCCAATTGAATTTTTTTGTTCATTGCAGATTTTTTCCAATTCACCAATTTTGTTTTTCAGTGAATTGTTGTCTTTTTCCATTTCACCAATTTTGTTTTTCAGTGAATTGGTGTCTTTATCATATCTCTTTTGTAGGGCATTATAGCCTTTTTGCACTGTTATCAATTAATTTCCCCATTTTTAATCTAACTCTTTTTTGAGATTGTTTATGCAGTCTTCCAGGAAAGCCTTGTGAAATGGGGACCAGTTCATGTTTCTATTTGTGGCTTCCTCTGGAGTTGCTTTACATTTAGGAACCTCAGGATCTGGGGTCTGCCCTTCTTTCTCTCCATAAAATCTGTTGATGGTAAGAGTTTATTTTTTCTGTTTCTTACTCATTTTTTAAAGCTCTAAGTCTGTTCAAAACAGAAAAGTGGTGGCTGGGGTAATTTGCTATGGGACAGTTCTGCTGATGCTAGTGCTGGGCTGGCCGGGCTAGGTCCCATGTTCTCAGTGGTTTTCAATCTACCTTTTTCAAAATGCAGGTCTGCCAAAGGACCTGCCTGCAATTAGGGCAGAGTGGCCTGAGAGTTTTGCATGGACTTCCCAAGTGCTTAGAAACTACCAGCCTGAATTCCACCCAGCTTCCTGCCCTGGTCTCTTGGCAAACTGCCCAACCCTTTGCCCGACTGAAACAGACCTGCTCTGGACCTTTTCAAGGTAACTTCTGCTAGGAATGTGTTGTACTCTAAATATTTGTGGGTTCTTTGACTTAAAATCAATTCAGAGGCTTAATTTGCTGTTGGTTTGAGAGAAGATCAGAGGAGGACACAGAGAGTCCTGTCTTCACTCCACCCTCTTGGCTCTGCCCCTTTTCTTCTTTCTTCTTGATCTGTTTTTTTTCTTGTACAGAAAGATAACTGTATAAATATGTATATATATATTTGATTTAATATATATTTTAACATATTTAACATGTATTGTACTACCTGCCATCTAGGGAATAAGGTGGGGGGAAGGAGGGGAAAATTTGGAACAGAAGGCTTTGCAAGGGTCAATGTTGAAAAATTACCCATGCATATGCTTTGTGAATAAAAAGCTTTAATAAAAAAGGGGAAAAAAAGAAAAAGTAATTTGTTCCAAATAGGTATATGACTATGTTATATGGTTAGACTTTATAATCAAACATTATTTGAGTGCCTACTATGTGTAAGATATGTTACTAAGTGTTATGGGAGAGAAAAAAATATAAAACAAATCCTGCCATCAAAAAACTTGGAGTCTAGCTGGAGGGAAAAGATATAAACACAAGAAAATGAAACTATGAAATGAATAATTCTTTATCATAACATAAGGAAGGTCTGGATTGCCTTTGGGAAAAAAGGAGCAAAGCTCCTTTAATGACCCCAAGCATCTTATGAATGCAAAGTCCCTTCTTTTAATACAAATATTCTACTACTGTTGCTGCATGTCAATGAGACATGAAACAAAAATGGGGTTCTGTGAATTAAAGATGAATATCACTCAGAAAGCAGTAGAGAAATTCAAAATTCAGTAGACTGCAATTTTTATTTACTTCAGGGTTTCTGATTCATTAGACTTCTTTCTGAAGTCTTTTCAGTCTTGAAATGACATTTTGTCACCATGCTCCAAAAGTCTTCTCATTCTATAAGTGATCTCTAACATCCTTCTCATCTTGGTTTCTCAACTTGAAAATTTTTCCTTTCCTTAAAGCCTTCTCATTCTGGATGATGCTTTCTCTTGTGTCTCTTTCTTCTAACTGATGATTTCCATCTAGAACTCCTAAGACAGTTATGTTCTTTCTTTCATTCCTTTCTGGGCTCTCTCAACTTTTCATTTCTCCTAACTCTTAATCTCTTTCTCTACCATGCCCCTGCATGGGTATTTCCTCCTCTTTTGACTTGCTTTTATGTATTATCCTCTCTTTTAAAATATAATATCTTGATAAGATCAAAATGGATACATGATTTAGATTTAAAGGGAAATATTACTATCTGACTTATAGATAGGAGAATTTATGAATAGACAAGAGATAGAGTATTTTGACATTTGAATTGCTAGTTTTGATTACATTAAATTTTAAAAAGATTTTTGTACAAATGAAATCAATGTAGCCAAAATTAGAAAGAAAATAAAATTTTGGGGAAATTTTCTAAACAGTTTTTAAGATAAAAGTCTCAAATCTCAAATATGTAGAAAGGCTTGTCCAATTTAGAAGAATATATGTCATTCCTCAATTGACAAATGGTCAAAGAATATAAATAGATAGATTTTCAATGAAGAAATCAAGTCTATATATCATCATATAAAAATGCTCTAAATCATTATTGATTAGAAAAATGTAAATTGAAACAATTTTCACATATCATTTCATACTTATTAGATTGGTGAAAATGATAGAAGGAGAAAATGGGACAAATGTTAAAAGAGATGTGGAAAAATTAGGACACATATGTTGTTGATATAACTGTGAGCTGCTGCAATCCATTTTGTAAAACAGTCTGGAATTATACCCAAGAAGTTATAAAATTTGTGTATATCCCTTGACTTAGCAATACCACTATTAGGTTGGTTCCCAAGGTAAGCAGGGAAAAAAAGAAAAGAATCTCTATGTTCTAAAATGTTTATAGCAATTCTCTTCATGGTGTCAAAGAATTGTAAATTGAGGATATGCTCATCAGTTGGAAAATGAGTAAAGAAATTGTATATGATTGTTATGGGATATTACTCTGTTGTAAAAATGATGACCAGGTTGATTTTAGAAAAATGTGCAAGAATTGAATGAAATAATGAAAAGTAAAATGATCAGAAGCAAGAGAATGTTGTATACAGTAACCAAAATATTGTTCAAAGAACAACTATGAGCAACTAGGTTATTCTGAGTATTATGAATATTCAAATCAATTACAAAGGACCCATGTATATGTATATATTCTCTCTCTCTCTCTCTTTCTCTCTCTCTCTATTATATATATGTACATACATGCATACATATATATTAAAATTCTATCTATCCATCTTCTATCTATCCATCCATCTATCATTATCTATTTATCTACCTACTCATTTATTTATCTCTCTATTTCAAATGGCATACTTCTAGTGCAGGGTGGGGAGGGAAAGGAAGAAACAGTTTGGAACTTAAAATGTAACAAAAATGAAATTAAATAAAATTTTAAAAGGAATATTATCTCTTTTAGGTCAGAAACAATCTTTCTTTTCTTCACAATTTATATCTAAAGAACTTAGCATAGTGCTAGCCACATACTAAATACTTAATGAGCACTTTTTGACTTGTCTTGCTTATAGTTAGTTATAATAAAAAAGACAAGTCAAAAAGTGCCTATTATGCATTTACTGTATAGCTATAGGAAGAGAAGTAAGAGGTCAAGAAGAGAAGATAATGGATGATAGATGGGCAACTAAAATTTGGTACTTTCTCAACTTAAGGAGAAAGTCAGGAAGACCTCTAGCTCAGCATAGATTTTCTTCAATGAACTTTTAGAGAAATATGGAAGAACTATTTTAGGTTAACTTCAAGCAGTCCAACTTCTCTCTTGAGATATAATCTTTACAGGAATTTCAAAGACATGAAGGAAAAAAAAAGTCTTTTTCTAGATTTGTGAAGAGCAGAATGAAAAGTTTTAGAAAAAAATGACAAAATACATTATGTATTAATATATTTCCTTAGAATTCTTTACATATATGTAGACACTTTATTATAATCTCAGTATTGATACTCAAAGTCCTTCAGATTCAACCCATACTTGATGACAACCCATACCTAAATGACATCCTAAACAAAGGTGTAGTCCAGCAAGGGCTTCAAATGCAAACAAATTTCTGCAGGTTGCATATTGACTTAGAAAATCATAAATTTACATTTTCTATGTCTTATTGTATTCTTCTTCATTTCCTTAAACTTTTTCCTAATTGAAATTTGATCTGATTTATTCACCCTAAAATAAAAAGTTTTATTGGCCTTTTGTAGGCCCTATGAATTTCATATCGCTGAATATCCTTGACAGCTTCCACTGAGGAGGAATTTTCTAAGTTTGAAGAAAACCTATTTCATTGTTTGAGTGGCATTGATCATTAGGAAATTTTTCCCTGTACAGATCTGAAACCTTTTGTCTCTGTGACTTTTGCTTTTTGTTCTGAATTCAGTCCTCTGGAACAAGTAAAACAGGGCAGCTAGGTGGAGCAGTGGATAGAGCACCAGCCCTGAAGTCAGGAGGACCTGAGTTCAAATCTGGTCTCAGACATTTAACATTCCCTAGCTGTGTGACCCTGGGCAAGTCACTTAACCTCAATTGCCTTAGCAAAAAGCAAAAAAAAAAACTGAAAAAAAAAAAAAAAAACAAGTAAAACAGGCCAAATCTCTCTTCTTTATGACAAACCTTTAGATAATGAAGACAGTTCATATCTTTCTTCTCTGTCTTCTCTCTTCCTTGATAAAGATCCCTAATTCTTTCCTCTGATGCTCCTAAGGCATGATATTGAGGCCCTTCACCTTCCTGCTTACCTTTCTTTGGATGTATCCTGGTTTATCAATATCTTCATAAAATGTGGTGCTAGAGCAGATGTGATCCAAAGCAGAAAAGATACATTAGAAATAACAACTCTTCTGCTTTTCTAAAATTCTATAATTCTAAAATCCAATTTTGTAGTTGTTCAATTTTTTCAGTCATCTCTCACTCATCATGATCCCATTTGGGGCTATTTTGGCAAAGATTAGAGTTGTTTGCCATTTTCTTTTCTAGCTCATTTTTACAGATGAAGAAACTGAAGTAAAGACAGTTACATGACTAGCCAAAGGTCACATAGCTAGTAAGTGTCTGAGACAGGATTTGAACTCATGTCTTCTTGGCTCCATGTCTAATGCTCTAAACACTGAATTGTGTAGCTGCCCCAAGATTTCATTAGCTATGTTTTGTTTTGTTTTGTTTTTTTTTAGCTGCTGTGTTGTACTGCTGGTTCATTTTGAGCTTGCAAGTCACTAAAATCACCAGATCTTTTACATATAAATTGATATTTGATGATACCTCCCTTATACTATATTTATTAGTTTGGAAATATTAAAAAAAATTGACTTGAGTTGCTCAAAATTTATTAATACTTCATATTAAAATTTGTGTGCCAATTGTTCATCAATTTTTACAATGAATTCAATTGTAAATACCTTTAGTTTTTTTTTTTTCAAAAGGAACTCTAAAATGCTGAGATTAAAAAAAAAACTCTAGCTTTTATTCATTGTATCATTTTGGGAAAAAAACTGAGAATATTTTAATAGAATTAGGAAAGTTATCATGATTCTGTATAAAATTGTTTCTCAACTCTCAATGTAAGTGTATAAAGACACAAAAAATGATTTGAAAAAAAAATGCACACAGCTTTTGTACCATGGAACATTAGCTCAGAAGTTAGGCTATTTATATTTCACTATATTTAATTTCTTGTTCTTCTGATACATTGTTTTTATAATCACAGAATTTTGAGGACTGAAAGTTTTGTGCTTTGTTGTTCTTTCACATATTCATGTTTTTTTTTCTTAGGAAGTTGTGTGAATTATTACAAATAGGAAATTCATTTCAAATAGAAATGATATAGAGAAATCTAAAGCAGACAAAAAGTAGAAGGAGAAAGATACTATACAATGTTACCAAACATTCTTGTACTGGGAGTAACTGAGAGGCTATTCAATATATCTGGCTCTAGTTTTGCACAAATTGCAACAATGAATCATGGAGTGAAATATCTACATGTATTCTAAGGCATTAAGTCATTTCCTAATATAAAGTCCTAAATGTGTAGCCTCTTTTGTAATTATGTCAAATATAGTAATAGTACTTTGTCATTTAAATTTCTTCTTTAAAATTTTGGACCCTAAAGATTTATAGCAAAATGTCTGAAAGGAAAATATTTCCTTTTTTTTAAAGCAGTCTTTAACTATCTCTCTTTGCACCTATAATCAGAAATAAAATTTTATTCCAAACAGATGATTCTAACTTACTAGGAATTGTCTCTCAAAAATATATTGTCTGATTCAATCTTAGTAGTACCTATAAAAAATTACTAAAAAATCTCCAATTTTCTTGGAATGATAAAAACATTGTGGCAAAATGAAAGCCAATCAGAAAAATTAGAATATTTTCTTGAAATCCATAGAATACTACAATATAAATTTAAAATATTCTTCCATTTTGTGGGAGCAATGTTCTTAGCAAGAGAAGAATAACCCTTATCCCACTTCCCATCCAATGCTATAACACTTTTTTTCTTCAGATTAGCAACTAACATGAATTTTTATAGAAAAAATAGCCATCTTTTAATGTAACAACAATTCTATTATTTGATTTTACTTATTTATTTTACAAAGAATTAAATATAACTCCCAATTCTTGGACTTATATGAGATAGTATTTAAGTGTTGAACTAATTATGTATATATGTACATTTTGTTTTTATTTTCAAATCTAGTTTCTAACCCAATGATGGGCTTTGGGAAGCATAATGACCAAAATATTTCCAAATTTTTCAGTATGAAATATTTCAAAAGATTTAAATTTATTTTGTTAATTGTTAATTGTGTATTGACAAACTTGCCCTGGAATGATAACACCAAGCAGAGTCATGAGATTATAAAATTCATAGATACAAAAATAATGTCCTGAATTTGGAATGCTGGAAACCATTATTTCTTTGACTTCTTTATCTCTATTTGCAATTCATTAACATGGTTGTTATTTTCTAAATAAAGGTTATAAAATTATCATTTTATTTGTTTATAACTTTGTTTTCCATCAATTATTAAGCATAAATGTAATATATGAAAATAAATTTATATGAATGCATACATATCTATGTATTCTGTGTGTATTTGATCATTGTTGGAAACAAAATTTATAAGCAAAGAGAAATGTTTATCATTTTATACCTATATATGCATACAAGTCAGTTTTTAAGCAGCATGGCACCTTGCATAATAGATGAGAGGCAATAAATACCAAGTGGATAACAACCCAGAATCCCAAGCTCAGGAACTTGGAAACCCAGAATCAACAGTTACTATCAAACCGCCAGTCTTGTTTTCAGCTTGACTCTGCAGGTATTAGCAAGGAAAACCACTTCTACAAAGAAGACACCAACAAACCCACTGCTAAAAATGCCAATAAGTATCTCTAACTTATTTCCCAAAATTGCAATCTAGGAAAGTAATCCTTATGGAAGTGTGAGTCAACAATATTTCCTTCAGGCACTATAGCCTTTACTGCTACAGTAGCAACTGCTGCAGAAGACCAGGGGAAAAAATACTTTCACTGTAGTCCTTGGCATTGACAAATGATTCAATAAAAAAAAATGCATTTTATTAATGAAAATCACAATAAAGAATATACATTTCAATTACTTTTGCCATTGTATTCTTAAGAACTATAATGCCTTTCTACCTAACATGCAAGTAAAACCTATATGTGTTGTCTTCCTAGTAGAACCATAGACTGTATTAATTTTCTATTTATATCTACAGAAATAGGTACAATGCTTTGTGTGAAGTGTCATTTATGTGTGTGTGTGTGTGTGTGTGTGTGTCTACAGCCAGCTAAGTGGCACAGTGGAGACAGGGGGTCAGGCTTAGAATCAGGAAAAAATATCTTCCCGAATTCAAAAATGGCTTCAGACACTTATTAGTTGTGTGACCCTGTGCAAGTCACTTAAACTTGTTTGCCTCAGTTTCCTCATCTACAAAATGAAAAAGGAAATGACAAACTACTTTGGCATCTTTGCTGAAAAAAAAATCCAAATGGGATCACATAGAGTCAGATGTGACAGAAAAATGACTAAAAAACAAAAGTGCAAATAACTATACACACATATGTATATACATGCATGCATGTACATACTCTATTTTTTAATAAAACAATGTTCTATATGATTATGATTCTTGAAAAAGTAGTCTACAAGGATTTGAAATTGAATATCACTGAGGGAGCAATGGAGACTTCAGTAAATAATAAAGATGAAATTATGACAGATATGTAGAATCAAAGATATTATCAATGAAATATATTAATGGAAATGAAAATATCCTAGTCATATGGAAATAGGAGTTAAATTTTCTTTAGAAATGAAATCATTTGCATAGAAGTATTATTAGCAAAACACTTAAAATCTACATGTTCAGGTATATCTTATTAATTAACTTAACTGTCATTGAAAAAGCATATATGTATTACTTTATATGGAAGCATACAAAAATGTATTTCATATGGAAGATAGAATAAAATCAAAAAACTAAAAATTAATTACCTAAGTGAAGAATCTACTTATTATTTAGTGACTTTGGTAAAATGATTTTTGATAATTTTTGATAAATTTTGAGTAGTAAGGAACATATTTTATATGATAAATCTTTTTTTTCTCATAAAATATTATACCTGTAGTTAACATAAAGGATGTGTATTTGACACAATTTGACTCTGAATAATTGCTTTGTAATAATACAGTCTTTGGAAATCATTCACTGATCCAGGAAAAACTATATGTGTGTGTGTATTTAAGCTCATACACCCAGGGACATATATATATACATAAAATTGTATTTTATATTACATATAATATAAAAAACTCCCTGCCTATGGGAAACAAGATCATTGATTATTAACTACATGATGGAAAAATGAGTGGATGTAATATATTTTATAGATCATTGTGAAATAATTTATTTCAACAATCAGTTTCTTTTCTTTAAAATAGTTGTATTGTTCAGAAAATTTAATAATTTATTACTATGTATCTATAACTATCAATATTTTAAATTAAAATACTTCTGAATATTTCCTATAGTTAGAAATACATATTGCAATTTGTTTCTAAATAATAACTTTTATGTACTTAACAAAAAGGAAACAGGTATAATATTACTATTTTCAAAATTGAACTTCATAATTGAAGAGATCTTTCAATCTTATGAGATAAATGTTTCATTTTTCATTCATTTCTGAAATCAAATTGAATGGCAATAGTTTTGTTTCCTCAAATGATCAAATGTTTAGAGTGGAAAATATTTCCTCTCTCATTCTACCAACCACTTCCTAATTTTCAGCCTGTCTTTAACTTTACCATAATCATTGCTTTATTTTTTAAACAAAAGGAAGCATTGCCTTATTTTTTAAACAAAAACAATACAATCATATCTTTAACTACCAGAGGCATGCTTATGATACTTTCTTGATTTTATTAATCAATAAAATTCTAATGTTGACAATCACATTCTATCCCCAGAATGTATACACTATATTAAACACCAGAGGGTGCTTCGGTATGTAATACCAGGTTCTTTATGGCTCTCAGAGCGCTAGCTACCTCTTTATTCTTTTGAAGATAGCAATGCCTAACAAGCAGTCTAGAACTTAGTTTTGTGTGGTATGTTTCAATGAATCGTGTGTGTGTATGTGTGTGCATGTGTGTGTTGTAGTATAGTATGGGAACGGTCATCTTTCTTTTTTTTAATTAAAGCTTTTTAATTTTCAAAAATGATGTATTGATAATTTTTCAGCATCAACCCTTTCAAAATCTTGTATTCCAATTTCCCCCCTCCTACCACACCCCTCTAGATGGCAAGTATGTTAAACATGGTAAGAATATTTGTTAAGTTCAATATATGCATACTATTTATACAATTATATTGATGCACAAGAAAAATCAAATCAAAAAGGAAAAAAAAACGAGAAAGAAAATAAAATGCAAGCAAACAACAACAAAAAGAATGAGAATGCTATGTTATGATCCATACAGAGCTCTCTCTGGATGCAGATGATTCTCTTCATCACAAAGTCATTGGAACTCTTCTGAATCATCTCATTGTTGCGGAAATAGATAGCAGACTGGATTAAAAACCAGAATCCAACAATAT
>JAJPUD010000040.1:146205-168981 GCA_023553655.1 Myrmecobius fasciatus | reverse complement strand
AAATTAACAAAAAACATATGAGAATCTCAATAGATGCAGAAAAAGCATTTGATAAAATCCAACATCCATTCCTATTAAAAACATTAGAGAATATAGGAATTAATGGACTTTTCCTTAAAATAGTCAGTAGCATCTATTTAAAACCATCAGCTAGCATCATATGTAGTGGTGATAAACTGGAACTATTCCCAATAAGATCAAGGGTGAAACAAGGTTGCCCACTATCACCATTACTATTCAAAATATTGTACTAGAAATGCTGGCTTTGGCAATAAGAGAAGAAAAAGAGATTAAAGGAATTAGAGTAGGTCATGAGGAAACCAAATTATCACTCTTTGCAGATGATATGATGGTCTACTTAGAGAACCCTAGAGAATCAACTAAAAATTATTAGAATTAATCTACAACTTTAGCAAAGTTGCAGGATACAGAATAAATCCACATAAATCATCAGCATTTTCATACATCACCAACAAAATGCAACAGCAAGAGGTACAAAGAGAAATTTCATTCAAAATAACTATCAATAGTATAAAATATTTGGGAATATATCTGCCAAGGGAAAGTCAGGATCTATATGAGCAAAACTACAAAACACTCTCCATACAAATAAAGTCAGATCTAAACAATTGGAAAAATATCAAGTGCTCTTGGATAGGTCGAGTCAATATAATAAAGATGGCAATACTACTTAAACTAATCTATTTATTTAGTGCTATGCCAATCAAACTCCAAAGAAATTATTTAACTGACCTAGAAAAAAGAACAACAAAATTTATCTGGAAAACCAAAAGGTCAAGAATTTCAAGGGAATTAATGAAAATAAATGCAAATGAGGGTGGCCTAGCTGTACCAGATCTAAAACTATATTATAAAGCAGTGGTCACCAAAACCATTTGGTACTGGATAAGAAATAGAGTAGTGGATCAGTGGAGTAGGTTAGGTTCACAGGACAAAATACTCAATGACAATAGTAATCTAGTGTTTGATAAACCCCAAAACCCCAGTTTTTTGGGATAAAAACTCACTATTTGACAAAAACTGCTAGGATAATTGGAAACTAGTATGGAAGAAATTAGGCATTGACCCACATCTAACACCATATACCAAGATAAGGTCAAAATGGATTCATGATCTAGGCATAAAGAATGATATTATAAACAAATTAGAACAATGTAGGATGGTTTACCTCTCAGACCTGCGGAGGGGGAAGGAATTTGTGACCAAAGAAGAACTAGAGATCATCATTAATCACAAAATAGATAAGTTTGACTATATCAAGTTAAAAAGTTTTTGTACAAACAAAATGAATGCAGACAAGATTAGAAGAGTAGCAGTAAACTGGGAAAATATTTTTACATTCAAAGGTTCTGATAAAGGCCTCATTTCTAAAATATATAGAGAATTGACTCAAATATATAAGAATTCAAGCCATTCTCCAATTGATAAATGGTCAGAGGATATGAACAGACAATTTTCAGATGAAGAAATTGAAACTTATTTCTAGTCACATGAAAAGGTGCTCCAGATCACTATTGATCAGAGAAATGCAAATTAAGACAACTCTGAGATACCACTACACACCTGTCAGATTGGCTAAAATGACAGGAAATGATAATGATGAATGTTGGAGGGGATGTGGGAAAAGTGGGACAATGATACATTGTTGGTGGAACTGTGAACAGATCCAATGGCCATTCTGGAGAACAATTTGGAACTATGCTCAAAAAGTTATCAAACTGTGCATACCATTTGACCCAGCAGTTTTTTCTATTGGGCCTATATCCCAAAGAGATTTTAAAGGAGGGAAAGGGCCCCACATGTGCAAAAATGTTTGTAGCAGCCCTTTTTGTAGTGACAAGAAACTGGAAATTGAAAGGATGCCCATCAATTGGAGAATGGCTGAATAAATTATGGTATATGAATGTTATGGAATATTATTGTTCGGTAAGAAACGGCCAGCAGGATGATTTCAGAGAGGCCTGGAGAGACTTGCATGAACTGATTGATGCTGAGTGAAATCAGCAGAACCAGGAGAACATTATATACATCAACAAGACTATACGATGATCAATTCTGATGGACATGGTTCTCTTCAACAATGATGTGATTCAAACCAGTTCCTATTGTTCAGCAATGAATATAGTCATATACATCCAGAGAGAGGCCTGTGGGAATTGAGTGTGGACCACAGCACAGCATTTTAATGCTTTCTGTGAATATTTCCATGCATTTTGTTTTCCTTCTTAGATTGTTTTTTTTTCTTCTGTTTCTAGATCTGATGCTTCTTGTGCAGCAAGATGACTGTATAGATATATATACATATATTGTATTTATCATATAATTTATCATATTTAGCACGTATTAGATTACCTGTCATCTATGGGTGGGTGGTGGGGGGAAGGAGGGGAAAAGCTTGGGAGAAAAAAAAGTTTTTTGCAAAGGTCAATGCAGAAAAATCACTCATATGTTTTGTAAATAAAAATCTTTTAATAAAAAAATAAATAAAATCATCTCATTGTTGAAGGGAGCCATGTACATCAGAATTGATCATTGTATAATATTAGTGCCATGTACAACGATCTCCTGGTTCTGTTCATTTCACTTAGCATCAGTTCATGCAAGTCTTGCCAGGCCTCTCTGAAATTCTCCTGTTGGTCGTTTCTTACAGAACAATAATATTCCATGACATTCATATATCATAATTTATTCAGCCATTCTCCAATTGATAGGCATCCATTCAGTTTCCAGTTTCTTGGCACTATAAAAGGGGCTACCACAAACATTTTTATACATATGGGTCCTTTTCTCTCCTTTAAGATCTCTTTGGTATATAAGCCCAGTAGAAACACTGTTGAATCAAAGGGTAGGCAGTTTGATAGCCCTTTAGGCATAGTTCCAAATTGCTCTCCAGAATGGTTGGATCAGTTCACAATTCTACCAACAATGTATTAGTGACCCAGTTTTCCCACATCCCCTTCCACATTCATCATTGTCCTTTCCTGTCATTTTAGCCAATGTGAGATAAGTGTACTGGTACCTTAAAGTTGTCTTCATTTGCATTTCTATGATCAATAGTGATTTAGAGCATACACATTTTTATATATACAAATATAATGTATAAAATGTATAATATATGTATAATATATAAAATATAAAAATAAATATAAACATAAAATATAAAATTTATATATGCATTTATATATATATATATAATGCTGATGAATTGTGTGGATTTATTTTGTATCCTGTAACTGTTGAAGTTGTGTATTGTTTTTGTTGGTTTTTTAGTTCATTGTCTAGGGTTCTCTAAGTATACCATCATATCATCTGCAAAGAGGGATAATTTTGTTTCCTTATTACCTACTCTAATTCCTTTTATCTCTTTTTCCTCTCTTATTGCCAAAGCTAGCATTTCTAATACAATATTGAATAGTAATGGTGATAGTGGGCAAACTTGTTTCATCCCTGATCTTATTGGGAATGGTTCTAGTTTGTCCTCATTACATATGATGAATGCTGATGGTTTTAAATAGATGTTACTAATCATTTTAAGGAAAAGTCCATTTATTCCTATACTCTCTAGAGTTTTTTTTTTTTTTTTAGTAAGAATGGATCTTGGATTTCATCAAATGCTTTTTCTGCATCTATTGAGATAATCATATGATTTTTGTTAGTTTGGTTATTGATATGGTCAATTATGCTAATTGTTTTCCTAATATTGAACCAGTCCTGCGTTCCTAGTATTAACCCTGCTTGGTCATAGTGTGTTATCCTGGAGATGACTTTCTGTAATCTCTACTAATATTTTATTTAAGATTTTTGCATCAATATTCTTTTGGGAAATTGGTCTATAATTTTCTGTCTCTGTTTTCATCCAACCTGGTTAGGTATCAGTACTGTATCTGTGATAGAAAAGAAATTTGGTAGGATTCCTTCTTTCTCTATTTTTTCCAAATAGTTTGTATAGTATTGGAATTCATTGTTCTTTAAATGTTTTAAATGTAAATCCATCTGGCCCTGGAGATTTTTTTTAGGGAGTTGATTGATTAATAGCTTGTTCTATTTCTTTTTCTAAAATGGAACTATTTAAGTAATTTACTTCCTCTTCTGTTAATCTGGGCAATCTATTTTATTGTAGATATTCCTCTATTTCACTTAAATTAACATATTTGTTGAATATAGTTGGGGAAAATAACTCCTAATTATTGCTCTAATTTGCTCTTCATTGGTGGAAAGTTATCCCTTTCATTTTTGAGACTAACAATTTGATTTTCTTTTTTCCTTTTTCTAATAAAATTAACTAGAGGTTTATCTATTCCATTAGTTTTTTTCCCCTAAAACCAATTCTTGGTTTTATTTATTAATTCAAGAGTTTTCTTACTTTCAATTTTATTAATCTCCCCTTTTATTTTCAGAATTTCAAATTTGCAGTTATCTTTATTTTTGTTTATGCCTCTGAAGACATGGAGAATTTACACATGGGTATGATCAGGCTAAATCTATCTGTCTTCCTAACTAAGGAGCAAGAGGGGGAAAAATGACCATGTACCCTCAGTACAATGCCATTTCCTCTGTTTCCTTTTTTTTTCTGTTCTGTAGTCTATTAGTCAAGTTCTCCTAGAATATTGAACCCAATTCTTCAATTTTCCTCTTCCATGTTAAAAGAAAATAAATGTCTTGAGGATAGATATACAGACATAACTATATATACTCATATATCCATATGCATATACGTATACATATACTATATACCTGCGTGTATGTGTAGAGCAGAGTCTAACATGCCATACTATGCCTAGCATATAGTTTGTAAGCAACAAATACTAGATA
Source organism: Myrmecobius fasciatus (assembly GCA_023553655.1). NCBI lineage: Eukaryota > Metazoa > Chordata > Mammalia > Dasyuromorphia > Myrmecobiidae > Myrmecobius > Myrmecobius fasciatus. Next base: position 164,148 of record JAJPUD010000040.1, on the reverse strand, counting down.
AATTGATTTATTCATTGCTTCCATAGCAGTAACTTGGAAAATACATTACTTCCAGACATTCCTATTATATGTATATTATATTATATCCATAACAGATTACATATTCTTAGCTTTTTAGCAATATAAATTTTTTCTTTATGGTCATTGCTACTAATCCCTCCTTCCTTCTGTTGCATCCCTTCCTCTCTTCCTTTCTTCCTTCTTTTTTCCTTTTTTTCCTTTTATTCTTTCTTCCTTCTTTCCCCTTTCCCTTCTTCTTTGTTTTTGCTTCTTTTTATTGAATTCGTCTTGCCAGTGTATAGGTAAAGTTATTTCTCTCCCTTCAATACTAGTACTAATTTCACAGAACTCCAGGAGAAACTATAAAAACCAATGATTCACATCTATTCAAGGGGAGATAAGGAAGGAAAGAAGGAATTCATTATGGCTCAGATAATTTAAAAAAAGCAACAAGTTTTAAAATGGAAGATGCAGAAAATTTTGCTTCATTTTTACAAAATTGACACATAAGCAATTATTTTGTCTTCTCCCCTCTCTCTTGACTGGACTTATTTACTTTGTGTAGAGCAAGGCAGCTTTCGTAAAGTAACAATTTAAAATTCATTATATAATATTTGGAATAAACATAACATATATTAAATGTAAGTAGTCTTGATGATTTATCCTAGGAATTTGGGGATATTTTCCTCTAATATATCAATACAACTCATCATATTCATTTTTCCCTTTTAAGATCACAAGTCAATATTACTGACACAAAATAACAACAAAGCAAGTTATGTCAATTTCATTTCTTTTGGGATACTATTATATTTCTTACCCTTTGAAATAAAACTAACAACAACAAAAAAGAGAAACAAAACAACTAAACAAGCAAATAATAGTCCATTTAGAAACATTTGAATTTAGACCAAGGAGGGCCCAGATTTATCATACTGCTCCTTGCTTATTCACATCTATTGGGAGGTAGACAACTTTCTTGAACTCAGAGAAGCAATGATCTTGAATATCCTTGTGCTGTAATGTCCTGTCAGTAGTGCCTGGTGACAACATCAGACAATATGGTATTGTTATGCAGATCCCTACAGATGTTAGCATCACATTTTATGATTGATTTTAAAATGGTTTAATGGATACAAAAGGATTCCACATCTAAGAAAGAGAGGTGGAAGAAATCTTCTGGAAACTTGAAGCTCTCGTTACTAGTGGTAATAGCTTGATGATCAGGAAGCTCATAGCTCTTTTTCAGAGAAGAGCTAATTTCTGCTCAGTCTCATGCAACATAACACAATTTCTACTTGATGTCACACACAATCACCTCTCAGATGTGGGAGTGAAACTGTAGCCTCACTTAGGATATTCAAGAGGTAGTCTGTCAGGTCATAGTTAGCCAAATCCAGAAGCATGAAATAAGAAACAACATAATCTTGATAGATGAGTTTTAGATTTCCTGTAAAAACAAAAGGAAGAAAAAGAAAAGAAATTGAGCTGCCTACTTTGGGGGAAAATATATGTTTGTTTAGTCTATGTTATACATCAATTATATCTTGGTTTATCCTTTTTCTTTTATAGTTATGATGTTTAAAAAAACACCTGTATGGTGGCAGTTCTTTTTTTTTTGTGGCAATTCTATACAAGTATGAATGATTTCATTGAATCACATTAGGTAATGGAAGAATGCATGTCACACCATGACTGGAGACTAACACAATGCCTCTGGTATGACCGATGCACACAGGGACAACACATCTTCAATGACAATGTATGTAACTGGAGTGCTGAATGTCTCAAACATAATCTGCCATTTTTTCTCTGTTGATTTTGAGAGTCAATTTGTGAGCGTACTTTTTGTTGACCATATGCAGGTCATTGTAGAAAGTATGGTGCCAGATTTTATCTGTCACTCCAGTTTATGATAGTGAGATATTTCTTTTGCTTTGGGCCTTTTACTTCATTCAGCTGACATTCTAGTCCATATCATATACCTATACCCACTAATATTTGGAATGTCCAACAATGGAAAAAAAAGGGGGGCAGCTAGGTGGCACTGTGGATAGAGCACTAGCCCCAAAGTCAGGAGGACCTGAGTTCAAATCTGGTCTCAGACACTTAACATTCCCTAGCTGTGTGATCCTGGGCAAGTCATTTAACCTCAACTACCTCAGGAAAAAAAAAGACAATGGAAGAAAGAGTAGTCTGGGGGGCTCTCTCTCCTACAAAGCTGGCTTTGCATATTCAAGGACAATGTTAATATCGAGGGCAGCAATATCTCTGTCTATGATGGACTCTCAAGTGGCAAGTTTAAACTCTTAAAACAGAGAGGAAGTGATGGTACACTTAGAGATAATGAGGTGACAAGCATACACTGGATAGAAGAGCTCACAATTATTCTATCTTCTTTTCAAAGAAATCACTAAAGAGTATTTGATGAAAATGCTGGGGAAAATGGAAAGCTCTCAGAGAAGCTATACCAAGATAAACTCAAAATGGATGCACAGTCACAAAATGTCATCACTAGTAAATTAAAGAAGAGAGGAAGAAATTAGCTTTCAAATCTACAGCTAGAAGAAGAATGCATAACCAAATAAAGGATATAGGGGATGATCAAAGATAAAATATTTAATTTTTATTATTTAAAATTAAAAATTTTTATATAAACAAAATCAATTCAGTTAATATTGTAAGGGAATGAGATAATTGGAGGGGAAATATTTGTAATAAGTTTTTCTGATAAAAGTCTTCTATTCAAGATATATAAGAAACTAATTCAGATGTATAAGATAAAGACTCATTCCTAAATAAATAAATAAATGTGAATAGACAATTGTCAAAAGAAGAATTCCAAACTTCTGACAACCATATGAAAAAAAACAAAACGCTCCAAATCACTAACAATTAAAGAAATGCAAATTAAAGCAGCTCTAGTCATCAAAATGATAAGATGACAAAAAAAAAAGGAAAATGATAAATATTGGAGGGACTCTGGGAAGACAGACATACTAATGCATTATTAGTAGAACTATGAAGTGATCAAACTATTTTGGGAAGCAATTTGGAGTTATGCCTCTAAAGTCACTAAACTGCCCATAACATTTGTTTGACCCCTTGAAACTCATATCAGGCTTCTACCTAAAGAGATCAAAGAAAAAGGAAAATATACTATGTTTTATGTGTATATATACATATATTTATAGCAACTGTTTTTATAATATCCCCAACTAAGAGGGTGCCCACCCATTAAATGGTTAGCAAAATTATATTTTTATTATGCCATCAAAATAATTAAATGGACAATAGCAGAGAAAATTGCAAAGACCTCTCTAAACTGATACGGAATGAAGTGAGCACAACTCATAATTTATATAATGAAAATAACATTAAAAATTAACTTCAAAAGATATTAGAACTCTGAACAATATAATGATAAATTATCATTCAATAAGACTGAAAATAAAACATTCCATCTGCCAGAGAGTTGTTAGACTTAAAATTCATAATGAGATATATTATTTTTGACATGCCAATGTGAAAATTTGTTTTGCTATAATATTTCTATGTTTTATGAATGTTTTCCCTTTTTTTATTCAATTGGGAGAGGGAGAGAAAAAGAATACTTATAAAAAATTAAAGGAAAAAAAAAGGAACAAAGAAATCCCTAGCACTGTACTATAGTATATGTTTCACTTTTAAGAATTTTTCTTAACAATCCTTATGGACCATCTAAATTTCTCTTTGCCGGATTTTTCAGCTATTTAAAAAGATAATAATCTTTTATAGCACTTCTTTATATATTCATATCCTAATCAACTCATATTAATGTCCATAGGTTAGGAAAGAGCTTGTAGAGTTCCCTGTTACTTTTCAGTCTAATTGATACTAATGAAACTGTTTCCCCAACCTTGATCCTCTCAGCATCATTTTCATTTCTTGACCTCTGTTCAATTTATTTCAGGAATTTACAGAGGAGCAAGGTGAAAAAAATGGAATTTAGTTTATATTTTATTCTTTTGTTTAACTGTTTGAACTTTTCATACATTTCAAAACAAAATTTAGGTTCATAGAATGTACAGGGTCACAGACAGTAGGGGAACTCTGGCTGGGGTGTAAGACCTTCCAGCCCAGCAAGGGAACCTGCTATGCATCTGGTTTGGCTCCCCATCCCCTAGGGGCATCTCGAACTTCCTGAGAGATCAGGAGGATGACAATGTGTGTTGTAATTAAAGAGAGTTATACTAAGTGGCAAGGAGACATCTCTACACAATAGCAAGTTGTTTATATGGTCCCGTATGCACAATATATAGTGAGTGCATGCTCAGTGTACTATAGTTATGTAAGAGTATTTGCTTATATAAGGTTGAAGGAATTTTGACCATCCTCCACGAGTTCCACCCCTTTACTTCTTACCCATGATCAGGATTTGGGCTGAAATCCTCCAGTGAGCAGGTCTGGACAATAGGACTAATTTGTTAATATTCCACTGTGTTCTACTACCTATCTTTTTTTTTAAATTAAGGTCTTTAATAGGTCTCAGTTATACTAAGGCAACCTCCCATTAAATGATTAAGCTGGATAAGAATGACATGAGGGAAAGAATGGTTTCTTTTCCTAGTCACAAAAAATAAAAAATTCAGTTTGGGAGGAGAAAAATCTCACAGTTTCTGACCAAAACAGAAACAATTATTATTTATATTTATTCTGAGTCAATCAAGGTCCAAAAAAGTCTTGGCCTGAGACCTATTGTTGACCAATCTATGAAAGCCAGGCCAATGACTCCCACTACATCTAAGGTCATCTTCACTTATCCTTACCTATATCTTGCCACTAGACCCAGTTGACTGTAAAGGAAAGAATGAGGCTAATAAATTTGCAAAGACCACCCTCACTTAAATGCAGCTCATTTACATGTTATGGGAATTACCTCCCTGGTATCATAGTACCACTTCAACACTGAAGGACAAGCAAAAATAACTATATCTTACTTGGGTCAAATGTACAACATGTACATTTCTATTGGGAAAGGAACCCAGTGCCACTCTTTAAACATTCATATCAATGATGTTTATGGGATATTTTGACAAAATAAATTGTTGAATCTTAGGAAATGTAGTTTTTTTTGAAAATACATTAGAAGTTAATTTTATTATATAGTGAAACCTCTAGAGGGCAGTATTAAATTATTTCAGGTAATAACAGTATTTTCTCATGCAAATAACTAAATATTTGAAGAGTTGATAATCATGGTTACTTTCATATGGTTGCTTTCTTTTTATAATATTTTCCAGGGATGGGAGTAGCTATTGAACAAAAACAATTTATCCCAGGAATTAACAAATGTTGAAAGATTTTTAAATGGGTTTTGTATAGACTGATAGTGTTATTAGGGCTATGAAATATTTTAGGCATTTCTAAGGTATAAAAAGATTAATGTGGAAAAACAAGGACAGGAAAACATTTTTCCAGTTGTTATTTCTTTCTCAGTTTTGGTGAAAGCAAGAGTTGGGGGGAGGGATTTGGTGCCCTGGAAATTTTTTAGGTGGATTAGCTCAAGCCAGGTATACCTGAGTTTTTATCCTGTGATTTGCATTGTGGATTTAGGAATTAGTATCGTTAAGGCTTTGACATTCTTTTCAGTAAGCTATTCAAACAATCTTTTTATCCAAAGTAATCTGTATCTTATGAGAGACAAGTTAGGGAGGGTTATATCACTTTCAAATAGTTTTCTTAGATCTTCCATAAAGGAAAAAGCAAATATAAAAGACAATTGAAGCCCTCCATGTTCATGCACTATTGGGACCCTTCCTCTCATAGATGCCATGCAGCCAGCCTGGTGTTACTGAAGATGTTTTTGAGTTCAAGGTGAATCTTATGGGCTGCTCAAGTAGAGAATCACAATTTATAGTTTTTCATTTCTGCTCCATTCTTTGTCAATGTATCCTTCCAAAGTTATAAAGTCAATTTGATTTTTTTCCTGAATAATCATGTCACACCCTGAGGTGATGAAAGAAGTTTCAAGTTCCCAGCTGCTTTCTTATATTCAAAAATGGTTGAAAGCATCAAGGCTTTTTTTTTTTCCCTCCTCTTGTTGTTGATATAAAAGGTAGGATCAGCATGACTGCTACTGCTTTACTAGTCTTTTTGGCATTCTCCATTTGGTTTTGTTGGAAATATTTCCTTTTATAGAACCAGTTCCCAAATTGAAGTGAGAGGAGAGAATTCTAATGCCTTTTCTGGAACTTTCTCTGATAGAAAGATTAAATCAATATTTTAAATGAGGAACAGGCTGTCTTAATTCAAAATGAAGTGCTCAAGAAATGAAATTTATATCATCTATGATAGCTATATTGTGGTTAGGTTAACACACATAATGCAACCTGATAGAATAATGTCATTTCTTAGAGTAGAATATGACAAATATTTCATTAAACCTATTAAAGCCTATTTGAAATAGACAAAAAAAACCCTGCATTCTTTATTTTTATTATGAGAAATCTTTTATTAAGAGAGACATCCACAAGGACGCACACAGATCATCAATGACATAGCCTAGAAGCCACAATTATTCCTATCTTTCTATCCAATGTTCTGATATGCCACACAGAGGCTTGACTAGAATCAAATAAATATAGACCTGGTCATTCTCTGGGTTCAAAGCTTCATCCATTTATTTCCCTCTGTTTGTTTCTACTACAATCAGCAGCTTCCATGGCAGACAGCACTAACATACCCAACATGGCTCAGCAAAGTATCAGAATACATGTGTTTTTGCCGCCACTAAACTCCCTGGACAACAACAGTAAAATCTGACATTTTCCTTCAGAGTAGGCTTTATGGTCTGTGTAGGCACATGGGGATTATATGCATATACACTGGTGGCCATCCTCATTTTCTTCTATGCCTTACTGTAGTTGTTATGAAAATCCTAGTAAAGGTCACTGAATGGGAATGCGAGGTTAAATTATTCAACTCTTCTCTCAACTTACAGAGCATGGGTCGGTCATATGAATATAAACTAGCAAAGTGAAGGAAGGATTTTTAATACCCTGGTCACTACTCTATAGCATTCACTATCTTATCAAGTAATACTTGATTATAAAAAGATACTTTCAAGTGGTAATTTCATTTTTATTCCTTCACAAAGATCAGGAGGAGGAAAATGGAGAGATCTAAAAACTATGGAGGATGAATACAAGGGGCTCTTTGAGGATCTCATATTTAACAGGTCCTTGTTCAAAAGATCTTTGTGAGGGGAAAGGAAAAGATCAAAGTACTGATAGGATTACTGTTAAGGGAATATGAAATGATGATAATAAACAGAAGGTAGAATTACTTAAATTCCACTTGGCTTCTATATCTACCAGGAGATGTGTAGTAAATGTTGGAAAGAAGGAAGGAAGGAAGAGAGGAAGGGAGGAAGGAAGGAAGAAAGGAAGGAAGGAAAGAAGAGAAGAATGTAGAGAAGGAAGGAGGGAAGGAAAAGGGAAGGAAAGAGGGAAGGAAGAAAGGAACAAAGGAAAGAAGAGGGAAGGAGAAAGAGAAATGAAGGGAGAAAGGAAGGAAGAGAGGAAAGGAGGAAGGAAGAAAAGAAGAAAAGAAGGAAAGAGCAAAGGAAGAAAGAGAGATAGGAAGGGAGGGAAGGGAGGAAGGAAGGAAAAAGGAAGGAAGGAAGCAAGGAAGGGAGGGAGAGAGGAAGGAAGGAAGAAAGGAAGAATACTAATGAGAATGGCATTTTAAATGGGAAGAATAGAGCAAAAAAAATAGGGAATTTAAATGAATCATAAGTGAGAAAATAGAAAAAAGGCACCAAAGTGCCATCAGTGAATCAAGGTCAGTAAGAGAGGGAAACCCTTAAAATTATGGCTTTTACTGGCAATCTTTGTGCTTAAGCTTAGCTCATACCAAGGGGAAAGGCTTCTAGAGGTTAGTCTAAGAGTTTTCCATCAATATTAGGAGTCTACCACTTTGTGTTAATCTTTTTTAGCCAGACTCCTCAGGTGAGAAGACTTCAGACTGAGGATAGCAAAGCCCTAGTATCTCAGACTTTCATCTATTGATCAGCACAATATGTTTTCTGAGGAAAGACTTCTTGCTTCTCAGTCCAATCATCCAAGAGGGAAGTGGTGTACATCTGATGTAAAGAATAGCACTCTCCCTTCAACTTCAGTCTTTTCATCTCTTGGTGTGTCTTTCCTTTGAGAGTGATTGCCTTCATGTAATGATAAGCATTCTCACAAATGCTTCACAGTTACTTTGAATTACTATAGATAACCATCTAAATCCCACTTAATACTCCTTACCACCTGATTCTTCATTCTCAACCTCAACATCCACTTCCCTGAAGTTTCATCCTAACTCCTCCCAGTCCTTCTACTATACCTTCTGAAATACCTGTCCATAGGAAACACATTTCCCTATATCTTAAATCTTTTTCCTTTCCCACTTTTTCCATCTAGTAGTTTTTGTGGAGGTTTGGCTTTCCCCTGATAGTTTTTGCTATTTCCCAGACTACCATTTCCAGTAGTGGCTACATCTTCACTTATTCTACTTATCTCACTGGTGGTAAAGTTAGAATATTTCTTGTTCCTTATTATGATTTCTGGGTTATTTATCTACTTCCTTCCCTCAGTAACCTCTCTTCCTTTAAGATTCATGCTATTCATATTTATCACTCAATCATAATCATGGCAGTGCCTACATACTCTCAGATTACTCTTCAATGAGTTCAATATTTAGCTTATAAGTTTTCTCTCCTCCCCAACTCCTACCATCATACTAGAGGATTTCAATATACATATTTCATTCTGCCTTAAATACTTTAAACACTCAGTTCTCAATCTGCTTTCCTACAATGAATTATTCAGCCATCCCACTTTAGCCACACAGAAAATGGTTGTACCCTCTATCTTGCAATCATTCACAAATATACCACCTCTGTATTAAAGAATTTGGAATTTCCCTTAGCTACTCACTTTTTACCTCTCCTGCTGTCTTCTCTTATATAACCATATTCTTCATCCTTATCATGACCTCCTTGGATCTCCCTCTTTTCTTCTGGGCACTGCACTAACTACTCTCCTCTTCTCTTTATGTTGACTCCTTGATGAACCAATTCAATTCTATATTATCATCCTCTCTTGATTCACTCCTCTATAATCAACACTTTTTTTCACTTTTTAAAAAAAATTTCTCCTTCTATATGGGCTCCTTATTTTTACTCCTTATAAAATGCCCATGTCTCCACATTCTTCCATTCCTAATAATTTTTACCCTGTGTTCTGTTCTTTGTAACTAAAGTCCTCAAAAAGGCCGTCTACAACATGTGTCTCCATTTAATTTTCTCTTATTCTTTTCTTAAACCCTTACAACTCAGCTTTTGACCTTATCAGTCTTCCAAAACTGATTTCTCCAAAAGTTATTCATGATCTCTTCTTTGTAAAGTCCTATGACCTTTTCTCAGTTCTCAATCATCTTGATTTCTCCTCAGCCACTCTTGATGACACTATTGATCATGCTATCCTTCTTGATACTCTTTTTTTCCTAGGTTTTTGGAGCATCACTCTCTCCTAGTTTTCCTCATATCAATCTGATTTCTTCTCTGTGTGCTTTATTTGATACTCCTCCAGTTCATTCCCTCTAACCATGGGTGTTCATTAGAGTTCTGTAGTAGATTTCTTCTTTTCTTTCTCTACATTACTGTACTGGGTGTTATCATCAGCTCCATAGATTTAATTTCTATTTCTATGCTGATGATTCTCAAACCTATCCTTCCTGCCCCAGTCTTTCTGCTGTTTTACAATCTTGTATCTCTAAATACCTTTCAGAACTCTTGAACTCCGTATCTACTAAATATCTTAAATGCAATATTTTCAAAATAGAACTCATTGAACTATGGAGATAATGTGGATTAAAGCATAGTATGTTTACCTTTTTTCCTTGTTTCTTTCCTTGTTTTTCCCCCCATTTCTCCCTTTTTGATCTAATTTTTCTTGCACAGCATTAAAAATAAGGAAATATATTTAGAAGAATAGTGTATGTTTAACCTGCGTTGAATTGCTTCTTGTCTAGGGGAGGAAGGAAGGGAAAGGGAAAGCTTGGACCACAAGATTTTACAAAGATGATGCTGAAAACTCTTTGCATGTATTTTGGGTAAAAAATGAAAAGCTATTAAAACAACAAGAAGAACAAAATAGAACTCATATATTTCCTCTCAAACCATCTTCTCCTACTGCCTTCACTATTATTGTTCATGGCAATACCAGCTTCCCACTCTCTTGTAACCTAAGAATAATCCTAGCTTTCTCACTATCTCTAATCCCCACATCCAAACTGTTGCCAAGACCAGTAAATTTTACCTATGCAACATCTCTTGAGCACTTCTCTTGTCTGATATCACCACTACTCTAGTCAGATCTTTATTACCTCATTGATTACTGCAATAGCCTGCTTGTGGATCTGCCTGATTCAAATCTTTCCTTACTACAATTTATTTTCCATTCACATATTAAAGTGATTTTCCTAAAATAGGTGCCCATGGGACCAGAGCCAAGATGGCAGAGAGTAGACATGATTTTCTGTGACCTCCTCTGACCTTCTCTCAAACCAACAGCAGATTAAGCCTCTAAACTGGTTTTAGAGTCAAAGAATCCACAAATATTTAGATTAAAACACATTCCCAGAAGAAAATACCTTGGAAGAACTTCAAAACAGCTCTGTTTCAAATAGGCAGGGGGACAGTCTGCCGAGCCCAGACCACAGCACGGGGAGCCCAAGGCAAAGAGCTGGGGTGGGGAGTCAGAGTAATGCAGTTTACATGCACCTGGGAATATTCTGTGAGCCTCTAAGGCTAATCTATCCTAGTTGCAAGGATTTGGTTTGGCAGATTTGCTACAAAAGTCAAATTGTAAACCACTGAACCCCAGAAAAATGCCAGATCTAGCCACCATTACCTAGCACTGGAAATCAATCAGCAGAACTACCCCAGGGCAAAATAAAGCAGTTGTTGCTCCTTTGCATTGAACAGACCTCATGCCTCAAAAATATGAATAAAAAACCAAAAATAATCCTCACCATAGACAGCTTCTATGGAGAGAAGGAAGAACAAATTTCAAATCCTGCAGTTCCTAAAGCCAAAACAACTCCAGATGAAGCCCCAAAGGGAGACATGAGCTGGTCCCCATTTCACAAGGCTTTCTTGGAAGAATGCATAAAGGATTTTAAAAGAATCAGAAGAAAAATAGGGAAATGAAATGAGATCATTGCAAGAAGTAATGCAAAAAGCATATAAGGCCCTAGAAAAGAGATATGAAAAAGACACCAATTCACTGAAAAACAAATTTGTGAAATGGAAAAGGAATGAAATGAAGAAAAAATATAATGCCTGGAGAAAATAGACCAAAAGTTAATTAGAAATTAAATAATCTAATTCTAAAGAATGAATGGATGAAACAGGAAATCATAGACACAATCAATAATTTCATCCAAGAGAATGACAATAATGAGACAACATACCAAAATTTGTGAGATAAAGTGAAAGGGTTTATAAGGAGAAATGTTATATCTCTATCTAGATGCTTTTTTGCATAAAATAGAAAAAGAGAAGATCAATGAATTGGGCTTACAGCTAAAAAAGCTAGAAAAAGAACAAATTAAAAACCCTCAATTAAATACCAAATTTGAAATTCTGAAAATAAAAGGGGAGATTAATAAAATTGAAAGTAAAAAAAAAAAACTATTGAATTAATAAGTAAAAGTAAGAGTTGATTTATGAAGAAACCAACACAATAGATAAGCCGTTAGTTAATTTGATTAGAAAAAGGAAAGAGGAAATTCAAATTGTTAGCCTCAAAAATGATAAGGGAGAACTTTCCTCCAATGAAGAGGAAATTAGAGCAATAATTAGGAGTTACTTTGTCCAACTTTATGCCAATAAATTTGTTAATCTAAATGAAATGGAGAAATATCTACAAAAATATAGATTGTCCAGGTTAACAGAAGAAGAAATAAATTATTTAAATAGTACCACTTTAGAGAAAGAAATAGAACAAGCTATTAGTCAACTCCCTAAGAAAAAAATCTCCAGGGCCAGATGGATTTACATGTGATTTCTACCAAACATTCAAAGAACAATTAATTCCAATACTCTATAAACTAACAAAAATCATATGATTATCTCAATAGATGCAAAAAAAAGCATTTGATAAAATCCAACACCCATTCCTATTAAAAAACACTAGAGAGTATAGGAATAAATGGACTTTTCTTTAAAATGATCAGGAGCATCTATTTAAAACCATCAGCAAGCATCATATGTAATGGGGACAAATTAGCACCATTCCCAATACAATCAGGAGTGAAACAGGGTTGTCCCCTATCACCATTACTATTTAATATTGTATTAGAAATGTTAGCTTTGGCAATAGGAGAAGAAAAAGAGATTAAAGGAATTAAGTAGGTGGGGTAGCTAGGTGGCCCAGTGGATAAAGCACCAGCTCTGAAGTCAGGAAGACCTGAGTTCAAATCAAAACCAAATTAAAAAGTGTCTCAGACACTTAACACTTCCTATCTCTGTGACCCTGAGCAAGTCACTTAACCCCAATTGCCTTAGGCCCCCCCCCAAAAAAAAAGGATTTAATTAGGTCATGAGGAAACTAAATTATCCCTCTTTGCAGATGATATGATGGTATACTTAGAGAATCCTAGAGAATCAACTAAAAAACTACTAAAAAAACAATACACAACTTCAGCAAAGTTGCAGGATACAAAATAAATCCACATAAATCATCAGCATTTTTATATATTACCAACAATATCCAGCAGCAAGAGATACAAAAAAAATCCATTCAAAATAACTGTCAGTAGTATAAATTATTTGGGGATCCATCTGCCCAAGGCAAAGTCAGGACCTATACAAATACAACTACCAAACACTTTCCACACAAATAAAGTCAGACCTAATCAATTGGAAAAATATCAAGTGCTCATGGATAGGCTGAGCAAATATAATAAAAATGACAATACTTCCTAAAATAATCTACTTATTTAGTGCCATGCTAATCAAACTCCCAAGAAATTATTTTACAGATTTAGAAAAAATAGTAATAAAGTTTGTCTGAAAGAACAAAAGATCAAGAATTTCAAGGGAATAAATGAAAAAAAAAAGCTAATGAAGGTGGCCTACCTGTGCCAGACCTAAAACTATATTTTAAAGCAGCAGTCATCAAAACCATTTGGTACTAGTTAAGAAATAGATTAGTCGATCAGTTAGGATCACAGGACAAACCAGGCAATAACTATACCGATCTAGTGTTTGATAAATCCAAAGACTCCAGCTTTTGGGATAAGAACTCACTATTTGACAAAAACTGCTGGAAAACCATGGAAAAAATTAGGGCTTGACCGACACCTAACATCACATACCAAAATATGATATAAATGGGTTCATGATTTAGACATAAAGATGATATTCTAAGCAAATTAGAGGAACATAGTATAGTTTACCTCTCAGATCTGTAGAAAAGGAAGGGATTTATGTCCAAACAAGAATTGGATCTCATAATTGAACACCAAATGGATAATTTTGATTATATTAAGTTAAACATTTTTTGTACAAACAAAACTAATGCAGACAAGATCAGAAGGGAAGCAATAAATTGGGAAATTATTTTTACATTTAAGGGTTCTGATAAAGACCCTATTTCTAAAATATATAGAGAATTGACTCAAATTTGTAAGAATCCAAGCCATTCTCTAATTGGTAAATCAAAGGATATGAACAGATAATTGTCAGATGAAGAAATTAAAACTATATCTAATCATATGAGAAGGTGCTCTAAATCACTATTGGTTGGAGAAATTCAAATTAAGACAACTCTGAGATACCACTACACACCTTTCAGATTGGCTAAGATGACAGGAATAGATAAGGAAAAATGTTGGAGTGATTGTGGGAACACTGGGACACTAATACATTGTTGGTGGAGTTGTGAGCCATTCTGGAGAGCAATTTGAAGCTATATTCAAAAAGTTATTAAACTGTGCATACCCTTTGACCCAGCAATGTTTCTATTTGGCCTATATCCCAAAGAGATCTTAAGAGAGGGAAAGGGACCCACATTGGCAAAAATGTTTGTGGCAGCCCTTTTTGTAGTGGCTAGAAACTCGAAACTGAATGGATGTCCATCAATTGGATAATGGCTGAATAAACTATGGTATATGAATGTTATGGAATATTATTGTTCTATAAGAAATGAGCAGGAGGATGATATTAGAGAGGCCTGGAGAGACTTGCATGAACTGATGATACTAAGTGAAATGAGCGGAACAGGAGATCATTGTACACGCCAACATCAATATTATACAACAATCAATTCTGATGAATGTTACTCTTTCCAACAATGAGATGTTTGATGTCATACCCTGCACACAGCCAGTCCAAAGCACAGGGTCTTCATTTCATTGGTTTAAAGCACAGTGAGATTCAGCAGCCCTCTATGATTCTGACCAGATTTTTTTTTAAGTACTGCCCTGCTTACTTCCTGGCATTAGAAAGAGGCTACAAAAAGAGGCTTTAGAAATTATTTGCTTCATCTACCCTAACCTTGAACTGCTTACTGTTGCAGGTAAGGATCTTACCCTGTGGTCAAAACATGAAAAAAAAAAATATCAGAAGTAGTGATAGAAGGACAATCTCATTGCATCAAAGAAAATATTGAACACTATGAACAAAGCAGAATTACAGAAACTCAAAAGAAATTAGTTATGAAAATGTAGAGACATTTTCATTCCAAATGTTTATGAAAAACATTTGTGCCCAATCTGTGGTAGAACCTTTCAAGTTTGTATTGGTCTGATTAGCCACAGTTGGATACACTTTACATTGACCCTGATATAAAGACATAATTTTGGTTCTCTTTCAAAGTGAAAGACAACAACCAATCAATTATTAGTAGACTAATAAATTAAGGGAATCTTATAGACAGGTACAGTACATTTAAATTTCAGCAAAGTACTTGGCAAAGCTCACCATGCTCTCCTTATGGAAAAGATAGAATGATGTGGGCTAGATAAAATTTCATTTTGGTTACATCAGAATTGGCTTAATGGACTGGAAGGAGGTCTTTAATGAGATGTTCCCTGAATGTGTCCTTGCCTTTTTTCTATAATTTGGATGAAAATATGGATGACATGTTATTAAATATACATATGATACAAACTGAAAAGAAAAGATAACTCATTGGATAACAGAATCACCACATAGAAAAAGTTCTTACTTTTGAAAGAGGGATCAAAGCTAAAAATGTGAAATTGAAAGTGATGAATTTAAAATGCTACACTTTGATTTAAAAAAAACAAAAACCTCACAAGTATAGTCTTTTAGTGGATTTCAAGGTTAAAATGAATCAACAACAAGATATGGCATACAAAAAGAAAAAGAAAACAAATCTGATCCAAACTAAATCTATATTATAAGGGTCAAATAACACAGGATGAAAGAGTGATAAACCCTTTATATTTTGCCCTAATAAAAATTCATCAAACATTTAGAAGCTCATATTCTATAAGGAGATAAATGTATACAAGGTATTTGAAGAGAGAGAGAGAACCTTCAAAATAAGGGTATCACAAAATGAAGCAGGGACAGAAAGTGAAGATATTAGAAAGAGAAAAGGAATAGAGAGAACAATATATGTATGGCTGAAGGAATATTGGCTTCACTACAGAGTTAGCAGCCTGGATTGGTTGTACATCTTTAGTATTTAGGACCAAGCATCACATTTTAGGATGTAAATTAATAAACTAGAGAAAATCTAGATGAGAGTGATAAGTGGCAAGAAAATTAAAAACATGATTCATAAATACCTTAAAGTAAGAATTACCTCAATTACTATAAAGTTAGTGCTCAGGTCTAAACCATAACCATGTCACAAAAATGTTTATACACATACATTTATTTGTAAAATTTGTGCTATGTAGAACAAGGAACTTTATAGAGGTAGACAAAATAACAAATAAGATTCATCTGGAAAAATAAGCATTCTAGAAAATCAAAGGAATTATAAAAAGAGAAAAAGAGAGAAACTTCAAAATTATTTAATGTTGGTTGAAAATTTTAAGATAAAGATCAATGGATCAATCTAGGAAAAGAAGAACCAGAAAAGGGCATATAACTTTTCTGAATAACTTCCATAACTTGATGTTTGGCAAATGTGAGA
This sequence comes from Myrmecobius fasciatus, assembly GCA_023553655.1. NCBI lineage: Eukaryota > Metazoa > Chordata > Mammalia > Dasyuromorphia > Myrmecobiidae > Myrmecobius > Myrmecobius fasciatus. Next base: position 147,940 of record JAJPUD010000040.1, on the reverse strand, counting down.
ACATCAAATACAAGAGGAAGAAATCTTTACTTGATAAGATTGGGCTTTTTTGAAAATTAAAATAAAATTTAGAAGAAATTGGATTTACAACTTATAATAACATAAAGAACAGAGAATCTATAAGTAATAGAAATAATGAAAATTATGCTAACAAAAGAGATCCATCTTACCTAGATTTTATATTGCCAACTATATATTACATATAGAAGTGTAATAAAAGGACAGAATACTGATACTTACAGTAAGAGACAGGGGAATATATGGACAAGGAAGATTCTGAACTCCCTATTTAATTGGGGAAAAGAAGGGTCAAAAGATTTTCAGAAAGTGATAAGGGGAAAAATGAATTAGAGATAAGAAAAGGCAGATAAACAGGAGTAGGACTGAAAGAGCTAGTCATAAATAATATCAAAGTAACACAAATAAAACTAACATCAGAAACAAAGTATTGATTAAAAAGAGGATGGGAAAAATGCCACACAAAAGAAATAATGGGGGAAAAAAAACAAGCCTGGCAAGAGTAATTTTAAATATGAATAGAATAATCAATCTAATGATACAAAACAAAGTGGTAGGATGGATAAGAAAACCAAACACAATATCTTTGACTACTAGAAATATTTGAAAAGTAAACACATATAGAATGAAATTAAAGGATAGATCAACATTTCCTATACTTCAGATGATTCTATGGAAACAGGAGTTAGAATTGTACTATCAACTACTGTAAGAACAAAATTATATAGTAGCAAGGATATGCAAAAATGATATACTATTTAAAGGACCCATTAAATATCAAGTATATATTGTGTTATTAAATGTAATAGTTAAATTCAGAAAGAAAAACAAATAAAAACATATAGCACAATTATGATAGGAAATTTAATTATAGGAGATTTGAGATTCATAATCTCAAAACTGGATGTTTCTATCAGAAAGAGAAATAGAAATAAGTCTAGAACTCAAAAAACTGAAATTTGAGAACTGGAAGATGTCATTTTGTAAATGGGAATGTTTAAACTCTATTTCCAAGCACAAAATGGTACCTTTAAAAATAATCACATGATCGATCACTGAGAAATTATAAATGAATGTAGCAATACTAAAATACTAAAAACATGTTGTAAAAATCACCATTAAATAGTGATTAATATAAGGATGTTATGCTATGATGCAGTACTTGGACAATTTAGAATGACCTGTCCCTAATCACCCACCTTTTCCTTGAGAGTTATTATGAGCCTTAACATTGTGCATCAGACAAGACTTTTAAAATCACCTTCTTTCTCAGGTGAATTAACCTAAAAATCACCTATAGATCCACTGGACAAGGAATTTATAAGGAATGAACAGGAGGTTTCTGAGAACTCAAGAAACCTTGCAGGATGCATTTACCTTCTTGAAGATTTCTACTCAATCACTGCCTGAGTATAAGTAGCAAAATAGTTATTTAGTTGAATCCTGAAGCTCCAAGTGGTTCATTGCACGGCATGTGAAACTCCAACTGGGCCATTTGCCATCAGAGCATATAAGCAAAACATTGAGACGTACATAAAAAAATAAAAACGAAATCATGAAAAATAGAGTTCAAAGAAAAGTGATTAAAAAATAATTAATACTAGATGAAAGAGACTGATAAGGGACAGGAAGAACTAGTCATAAAATATTTTTTTTTATTAAAAGCTTTTTATTTACAAAACATATGAGTGATTTTTCTACATTGACCTCTGCAAAA
>JAJPUD010000040.1:106961-141205 GCA_023553655.1 Myrmecobius fasciatus | reverse complement strand
CCCCCTGCCCCATTAAAACAGACCTGTTTTGAGGTTCTTCCAGAGTATCTTCTTCTAGAATCGTGTTGTTCTCCAGATATTGTGGATTTTTTTGCTTCAGAATCAGTCTAGAGGCTTCATATGTTGTTGGTTTGAGGGGAGGTTAGAGGAGGTTACAGAGACTCCTGTCTGATCTCCGCCACCATGGCTCCCGAACTAGTCATAAAATAACACCACCAAAGTACATGGGGCAACACAACAAAAGGTGTGTGAGATGCAACTAAAGTTGTCCTAAGAAGAAAATATCTCTGAAAACATATATTTAAAAACTGTCTATGCAAATTTGTCAAAACTGAAAAATAAGCAATCCCAAATTAAGCAAAAAAAAAAAAAGAAAATCTTGAAAAATAAGAGAATACATAAAATAGAAAACAAGGTATTATAGAATACATACAATTAACTAAAATTTGTTCCTTTAAAAATAAGCAAAAGTGATTTATCTGAAGAAAAAGAGATGTAAAATTATAAGATTAAAAAAGAATAAATAAAAATTAAACAACCGCTCCATGTAGTAACATACCACACAATTAAAAAAAATTTAAAAATGGAAATATTTGCAAAAATATAAAAAACCTCAAATTAACAAATCATGAAAAAAGAATTTCAATGATCCATGATCATAAAACAGAATTGACTAAAGCACAGAGGCACAACTGAAGAAACAAATTAGTTCCAGCATAATTTAGAGTAATCTTATATACTATATTAATTATTCTTTTAAGATTTGAGGGGCAGCTAGGTGGCGCAGTGGATAGAGCACCAGCCTTGAAGTCAGGAGGACCTGAGTTCAAGTCTGGTCTCAGACACTTAACATTCCCTAGCTATGTGACCCTGGGCAAGTCACTTAACCCAAATTGCCTCAGCAAAAAGCAAAAAAAAAAAAAAAAAAAAAAAATTGAGAGAAAAGAAAGGTAATTCACATTTGCAGAAATAAGAGCCATTCCTTAATTGATAAAGGATCAAAGGATATGAACAAAGTAATTTCCAGACAAAGTAATCAAATCTATATATGAAAATATGAAAACTACTATTGATTAGTAAATTAAAACAACTTTGAGTCATTGCCACAATCATCAGATTTGCTAATATGACAAAAAGGAAAATAACACATTTTGGAGTAAATGTGGGAAAATTAAAACACTAATGTATTGTTTGGGGAATTATTAACTGATTGAACCATTTTGAAGAGCATTTTGAAACTAGTTTCAAAGGGGCATAAAACCATACATAGCCTTTGACCAAGCCACACATTTCAGAGAGATTGAAAAACAAAAAATAAAAGGACCTGTATGTGCAAAAATACTTATAGTAGCTTTTTAAGTCATGGCAGAGGATTGCATATGATTGTGATGCAATATTATTGTGCTATATAAGAAATGATGAGCAGAATGCTCTCAGAAAAACATGGAAAAATTTATGTAAAAGTGAAATTAGTAGAACTAGAACACAGTACACAGTACTAGCAATATTACATAATTTATATAGTTTAACTATTCTCAGCAATACAATAATCTAAGACAATTCTGAAGGATTTTGGATGAAAGGTCTCATCCATCTCCAGGGAATGAAGTCATGGAGCCTAAATATAGAATGAAGATAATTTTCTTTATTTTTCTCTAGTGTTTTTTTTGGGGGGGGGAGGATTGTGTTTTCTTTCACATTATGACTTAAATGGAAATATGTTTTCAAGAATACACATGTATAATCTATATCAAATTGTTTATGTTCTGAATAGAGAGGAAGAAAGAGAGGGAGAATTTGTAACTCAAAATTTGAAAAAAAAATAATTCTAAAATGTATAAAAAAACTTGAACAAAAGAGAAATTACTTTAAAAAAGGATTGAGAGAGAATATGATTTACCAAATCTTTTTATCCAAAAAATTGAGTTTTAAACCCCCAAATAGAGAAATTTAGGGCAAAGATAAAAGACTATAGAACAATATCACAAAAAAATGTTGATGCAGAATTTTAACATTAAATCTTCAATAGAAATTATAATAACAAAAATTAAAATTATTATGGCCAGGGATACAATGAAGTGTAAAATCTAAAGCTAATCCATCACCCACTCTCCATTTGTTCCTTTGAGTCCCAGAAAGGTAGTTGCTAAACTTTTCTTTTCAGATTCTTGAGGTATTGGGAATGATTTTTCATGTATTGTGTTGCGCGAAACCCCCCCTGGTATGCTCCATCATTATAGTTTTCCACTGCCAACCAAACTTAACATTTGGAAAGGATTACTTATTAAAATTGTATAATCAGTTGGTACAAAACATTCTCTCCAAAAATCATATTCTCCCCTCAGTACATACAAAGTCCAGAGAAAATTGGGCTGTGGAAAATTGATAATTCAGAATTCTTGGTTGCTATTTCTTTCTGTATACTCATGATATTAGCTTTAGACATGATGTAGCTTCCCTATAAAGCTCATTGTATATGTAATTTTGAGCTTGATTTTCCTCAATAGGTATTATTTGTCTTTGGTTCCCAAGGCTCACCTTACTGCCAATCACTGTTGTTCCAGAGTATATTCCTAAGATTATGATGACAAAGAATACATCTAACTCTCTGAAGTTCATGAGTCTCTTCTCCTGAATTGGAGGAAGCCAATGTTGAGGTTCTTCTCTTCTCTTTCCCCTTCAAGTTATTCCTCAAAAGGTTGGATGGGAAACTTCCACCATTAAACTGCCAGGCACACAAATGTCTGGATTCTTAATTGAATTACGGTTTTACATAAAACCTATAAGATATCCAAGACTGGTCTCCTTAACAAATTGGAACACACTTCCTTTGTGGCATTATTTCAGTTATTCCAAAGGTTTTTTCAAGGCTTTCTATATTCCTCAACTAGTATTTGCAATTAAAGTCTATGGTTGATGAATTTATTCAATAGAGGTATTTAGATCTTATTTAGACCTAATTTATACCTTTGAGTGATTCAAAGGGAATGTATTCTCACCTAAAAGCTATGTAAGTACCATCTGGAGTATGATGAGATGATCAATTGATTCTCCCATTAAAATGTACCCTTTTATACATACAAAAAGTATTGCTACAATTAAAATTATTAATTATGATTAAAGTACCTTAAACCAAATTATTTTATGAATGGGTATAGAAAGTCTTCAGCAAAACAAAACACTCATTTATTCTAAAAGCCCTGCAAATCGTATGTACTAAAGAATCATGTTGATATGATAAAAAAATATATATATATAACCATTTTTAGCATTTTTTTACAGTGGGGACATGCATGAAAAATAGTACTATATTATGCTATTTATAACAACAACAATAGAGAAATTAAATTTATAAAAACTGGCCTTGAGGAGACAAAATTCACCCTATTTAATAGATTATATGATAGTTTATGTGGAAAATCCCAGAGACTGAGCAAAGAAACTTAACAGAGATCATGAAACTAGTAAAATTGCAAGATACAAAAAAAATTTCCAAGTCCAACAATAGCAAAATCCAGAAGAAAATTAAAAAAAGAAAAATCCTGATTCAAAGTAACTCTAAAATGTACAAAATATCTGTGTCAGGCTACAAATGTATATTTAAGATATTAATATGATTACAAAATACATTTTAAAGAGAGAAAGGATAATTGGCAACATATTCATTGCTCTTGGTTAAGCCAGGCTAATTTACAAAAAACAAAGCCAAAAACAAATCTGAAAATATATAAAATGTTCTATACCTATCAACTGCCTATATTTTTGAAGTGTGTGTGTATGTGTGTGTATGTATGTTTTTGAGTGAGTTTGGTTATACTCTCATTAATATCCCTTTATAAAGATGTGATTTTTCTTTTGGATTTGTCCATTGGATAGAATTTTGTACCAAAGATAAAATGAGATTACATTTTTATAAAGAACTTTGCAAAACTTGAAGCATTGTGTAAAGATTATTTTTATTAGTAGTAGGAAGAAAAGGAGAGGAAAGAAAAATAATTTTGCAATATTCAGTCAATTGGGTTAGCATTTATAAAATACTTACTATGTGCCAAGCTCAGTGCAAAAGGCTAGGGATGTATAGAAGAATAAAGCCAGTCTCTGCTTTCAAGAAGCTCACAGTCTAATTGGTTCCCTATGAATAATTATCTACATTATGTAACAATTCTTTACAAATGAGATATATACATAAAGTGGAAATAATCACTAGATAGAACATTAATACTTTAATGCTAAATATTCAGTTTTCATTGTTTTGTGATTATTTTAATAATTGCAAGTATTTTTTTCTTGACTCCTTATCAGTTAATATAAATCTTTCTATCCCTTTCTATATCCATCATATTCTTTGTATTTCATTGTATTCAAGTAGCACTTATTTTATCCTATTTAATTACTTGTATTCCTAGTTTGGTAAAGAATTAAACTTCTTTGAAAGGTATGTAATCTCCTTTTCTTTTACATCCAGTGGTATGATCTTTAATATGGATGGCATATATTCATTATGAATGGGAAATATAGTTAAGATTGCACTGCCTAATTTCTGTCAGCTTGCATTCCAGAATTTTTGACAAAATTTCTATTTTTTTGTTTCTATCTAATAGGGAATTATTTTCTAAGCCCTAGTTATTATTCCATTATTTTTTATTCTGCTTTGTCCTATTTGACCCACATATTTATGAGAAATTGGAGAATAAGTGCAAATTTGAATAAATAAAAAAGAAAAGAGAAAGTAACAGTTTGAGGAAAGGAACTAGTGTTAGTAGTCATAACTAGTTATAAATGAGAGACAGTGGAGAGGTTGAAAGGACCTGAGAAGATGCTTAAGAATGAAGACAATTAATATTGCATTAAGTGAACTACTTAACACTGTGGAGCCTTCCTAGTAATCCATTGCTAGAAAATCCTAGGAAAAGTATTTCCTAGGAATGATTAAGTATTAATTGATGATATGGACCAAAACACACCACATTTTCAGGAACTAAATATTATTATTAACAGGGAAGGCAGAAGAAGTTAAAGCTTTCCGCAGAATTTCATAAATTTATAAAGAGATGAGTCTTCATTTGGGATTTTGATTCCATCTTCCCATGGAGGTTATAGATTTTCCAATTGACATTTGTAGACCCATTTATACTTCATTGAAGATGGGTGATTTAATCTCAGTAATTGGTAATATATTGATTATCTTGGGCTAGTGTGTTTTAGCTAGTATGAATCAGAGATTCTCTTTTTGCTGGAGCCATAGAATGATTCATTTTCAAGGTCAGCTTACTTGAGGTTCCTAGATATTTTTCAATAGAACCAGAGAACACAGAGCATAGCTCAGCTGCAAGTCCCTGGGAGTCAGAGAATGATTAGCAACCTGTCACAGTCATCTAAGTTGAAATTCCTCAGAGGCAGAGGCACAGTTATATCACGTGCTAAAAGCTATTGAAGTTATACAAAGACTGTGGACTTTGAATTCTTGACTCCATTCATGGGAAGTGGAAAGGAGACAAACTGAATGGTATACAATTTCCTTCTATGTCTTGGATTTTTCTACCTTATTGTCTTTACTCAGACTTTTCTCTCTCCTTGGATGTCAGCTTGACAGAAAACTGAATTTCTAATCATTTTGTCAATTCAACTCAAATGCCATTTAAAGACTTCATTATCTCTTTCCCTCTCAAACTTCGGAGAACTTTTGTTTATACCCATCTTCTGGTCTTATTACATGTTATTATGTTCTTATATTTGGCTCTGGGGAGATATACAGATTGCTTTTGGAACTGGGGAAATGCAAAGTCTAGAAGACACATTGGTTAAGGAGTCATCTCTCTATAATTATTATTATCAAGGCTTTTTATTTCCCTCAGTACTAATAACAATATTTTAAAAACAGTAAATGATTAATAAGTGTCTGACTTCAACTGAATAAAATGTAAATAAAACTTACTCTGATTACTACCTTATGTTTCTCAGACTGCCTCTTATTATTAACAGTAACAAGAATAAGTTTTGCAAAATTCTGAAAAGAGAATCTTTAGGTTGTCATTCCCATCTAAGTCATTTGTCCTTATTTTGGATTCCAAATCAAGGTTAATTGAACTACAAAATATATATTTTGAAGATGAATCAAGACTTCTCTGGCAGTTCACAAACATGTAATCACAGTAACTTTTGATAATTGTAGCCTTGTTAGGTATTTTTTAATGTAAGCCTGTCTTGGGGAAAATAAGGAAGCATTTTTTTAGGAACAGCTTTTTAATGGCATATATTTAAATTATTATGATTAAATTATATACCAATAAATGTAGTTTAAAGCTAGCATATGGAATTATATAGATATATAGATATATATATGTGTGTGTGTGTTTGTGTGTGTGTGTGTGTGTATGTGTGGTTTAGACCTAGAAGGGATCTAAGAGGCAATCTAGTCCAATCTATTTATACAAAATGAACCAATATTTAAAACTGAGGGAAAGCATATACACATTTTAATTTTATTTAGTCTTAAGGTCCTTGGTTTGACTTATTATATTATTATTATTATATAATGTAACATTTATATTATATTATAAACTAGAAAGCTTAACTTATTAAATACTAAAAATGTGATAGCTATTCCATAGAATGACAAAAAGCTTTTTTAAAAAAAGAATTCTCACAGTGGATTCAGAAAATACTGTTTTTTCTTCCTTTTTTTTGGATTGAGACATAGCATAAGTGTGAAATAATTGGATCTCTAGAAAAATCTCCAAGGAGTGCCATAGACAAAACCTAAGACTCTGAGTTGGTAATGAAATTCTTTATTTTTTGTGGGTCTATGTGTACCCAGAATAGTAAGAGTAATAGTGAGAGTAATCCCTGGGAAATGAAAGCTAAAGTTGTGCACACTAAAATAGCTCAAGTTGCTTGGGAAAAAAATGCTTTACTGATATGCTACCAGAGAATCGTTTATAGCAATAAAGATGGAAAAGGATCTAAGAAATCCACAGGTTCCAATAAATGCAACTAGAATATGTTACTTTCTCTTTGCTGGATAAATATTATTACATAGCTAACATCCCAAACACATTTGAATCTAGGAGAAAAAAGACAGAGTGATTTTATATAACAACTAGATTAGTGCTTCTAATCCTTATCAATAAAGCAATAAAAAAATACCCCCCACCTAGTAATAACTGCATGCTTACAAAACCTACCTTGAATTCAGTTAAGATTTTGACTGAATTTGCATTTTATTAATCACAACTGTATCTATAAATTTGATAAGTCAAATAAAGTATCAGTGATTTCATTGGCACAGAAAAGACTTTTGATTTAGTGGAGACAAGCTTGCCACATATAGAGCCCAATTCACTTGCCCAAGGTCACAGAGACAGAAAAAATTGGGAATGGGAGGAACCAGACTTTATGGGCTTCTGAAGGGAACAGGAACAGCCAATATCAACACAGACTATTAGTAAGGGTAGAGTGTCCTCCAACAATATATTAGAAATTTTAACTGTACTCCAGCAAGTCAGCCAAATGGGAAAGTTCAGTACTCTGAATGTGACTTTTAGACAAATATCAATTGCTTTATAGGCCAGAAAGGAAGATGCTGGTGCTGACTGCTGAACAATTATTACTCAGAGACACTGGAATAATGACTCTAAGCTACAGATAGAATCCTGCCTCCTTGGCTTTGCTTCCAAACAGCATGACATGCATATACACAAACACACAAATGCGCACACACATATAAATGTAGTTACATATATATATACAAACATGTTACCTCAGGTATCACAAATTAAATATACATATAAATATTAAATATAAATATATACCATTTACATTAATGTATGGGATAATTTGTATGCACTAGATATGGGTGTACTTTTATTATGTCGAGTCATGCTGCAAATTTTGTCAGAACTATATAACAATCAAAATGATAATCCTTGTCTTGCACATAGATTCGAAGTATCTTTGGAGTGACTCTGAAACCCTTTAAGTTTCTTCTCTTATAGAATAGGAGCCACTGGATAAAGTCATGGTGCAACAGATGTGACAGATGTGTTCTGTTTGATGAATGTTTTGGATCAACACATCATAATGTGGCCAAGACATTTGATGGAGATTATAAAAAATCTGAAATAACTAAAACAATATGTTCCTATACACTTTACCAAGCTCATGAAATTGTGACTGACTTGGAAGAAGATATAGCTAAAGAATAAGGATAGTGTTTTGTTTTTTATGTAATGAAAAACATAGATTATACTCAGACTTTGTTTTCTTGACTCCTTATACTCAATAACTGAAGATGTACACAAACAAGAAAGTTATAATCCATGTGATTGTATGATTTATTATGAATACAAATATCTGTTATATATCAAGGATACAACAAATGCAATTTAATTTTAAGGAAATTAATCAGGGAGCACATTCTATATATGTTGTATTAAATTTCATATTTATGACATTCTCCACACTGTTGTCTCTTCTTTCTCTTTTCTGGCTCATTCTCTTCAACTGTCAAAAACCCATAGCTTCCTCATAAGCCTCTTAAATAATGCTAAACAAATGTAAATAGATGCTAAATGAAAAAACCAAACTCTTATTCAGGGATAAAGAAGGAGGAAAAAAAAAGTTCTAGTCATGCCAAAGCATAGTTTTATAACCAAAACTTTTTTTTTTTTCAAACCTTGTATTGGTTTTCCTTTCACACCTTATTTTTAAGTATTTCTCTGAAAAATTTAAGAGTAACAATAATAGTTTGCATTTATGTAAGTCAGTTTACTTCCATTGAACTTTAAATCATGTAGAAAATGTAGGCAGACAAAGCAATTCAGTTTGTTATTTGCTCTAATGAACATTTTATACTTTATATTATTTTTGTCTCTATGTACTCATTACTTAAATTGGTCCTTGGAATATATACATTTGTTAAATGTTACTTGTTATTAAATGTGACTTTATCAAAAGTTATTGTGTTTTTCCAGCAAAAATTGACCTTCAAAATTTTAAATTAATAAAAAGGAAATTTATAACTCTTACTTCAAGCAAATTTGCACCATCCCTGCCTCCCAAACTTCTGTCCAAGTTCCCCCACCTCCCACATTCACAATTTATCCTTTCCTGCTGCAACCAAGCCTGTGGAATCCCCTGGAAGAAGGTATCATGCCAACATTCCTTAGAACTAATTTATTCTTCTGACTATCTGGTACCTCCTTGACTAAAGTTTTTTAAATCTCAATTTTCTCCCCTCTACAGACAATTCATTCCTACTACCTGTGTAGACCCTCAAAACATTTCTAATATCTGCTTTATTCCATAATTTCAACCCTTTCCTGTTCTATCCTATCCCCACCCAAGTAAGTTTTTATCTCTTGCTAGCTGCCTCTTACACTGTCTTCTACAGTCCCCCCTTTATACTTATCAATTTCCCCTCCTTTATTCTGTTAAAAAAAAAAACATTTCTTCTACCATCTGAAATATTTTTTTCTCCTAAAAGCATCATATCCTCCATCACACCCTTTGATACTCTCTCCAGGGCTGGGTCTTCCTCTATCTCATCTTTCCTCTCTTGCAGTCTGAGAAAAAGGAGTAAACTTTGTCATTCTTGGCTTGCTACTTTTAGAATTTTTCTGAGGCAGGATCACTCAGAGACCCTGAAGTTTTAATTCAACTATGTATCATTGTTCCAATCCCATTCATCATCATCTATCACCTTTAAGAACATTCCCACCTTCCTTAGTGACTTCATTGCTTGGTTCATTATCTTCCTTTCTACCCAGATCTTTAACATAATCCTCAATGACTTCAGTATTTATATATGTAATAACCTTTTGTTTAAGTGTTCATTGTCCAAATGGTAGCTCATTGTCCAAAGACTTTTTTAACTGAATTTGGAGAAGATTCTTAATCCTTGATCCTCATCAAACTGGTCCCTAGAAGGTGAAATTTTCTGTCATAGCAACAATTGAAGACTCTACAAAGATGTAAAAAGTTGAGATCTTCATTGATTAAAGACAAGACTTATACACATGGAAATTGTGAGCCTTGTAAGTAAAGACTCTCACAGCACCTTGTCCCCAAGTCCATCAATTTCAATTCCCATAACTTTATTCTCCACTGTGCCCCTCCTGCCACAACTCAATGGGGTGATCATTATTTACCTGAAACTAGACAGACTTCCTTGAACTGGAACTCTGAAATTCTCCAATAAGATATTGTATATAGAATTGCAAATATTATAAGTGCTGCATAAATGAATTATTATTATTATTATTAATTATCGTTATTAGCAGCAGCAAAAATAGCAGCAGTAGGGGGTAGTGGTGGAGCCATGGGGATGGTCTCTCCAGTGAAACAACTTATAATCCATCCATATCTGTCCATCATGTGTGACTCATTTATTACTTTCCATGAATTTACTGAATGTACTAAAGTCTTTCTGTATCTTACTTTGACATAATATGAATACCAATGACTCATGCAGGATGCTTAGAAATTTTTCTAATACTTGCCTTGTTTCTTTTATGTGATTCTTTACCTCCTCTTGCATAATTCTTTGATCTTACTATGCTACAGATGCTTATGTGCTTTTCCATTGCCTTCTGGGAGATTTTCAACTTCAGTTTTTGGAGACAGTAGTGTGGCGTGACTTACAATAAAAAAAACATGACACACGGGAAGAACTTTGGAGAAAACTGGGGGTTCTAAAAAGCAAAGGAAAAAGGGAAGAAATTTGAGGGATGAACTAGGGCAGCCTATATAAAAACATGTAAGTGGAAGACACATTGTTGTCAAATTTAGGAAACTGAAAACAGACCAATTTGGCTCAAATATAGAGTGAATAAAGGAAAGTAATAAGCAAAAAGCCTAGAAAGATAGGTGGAAGCCAAACTGTGAAAGAATTTAAAAGCCAATCTGGTATTTGAGTAGTTTAGATTAGGATTAGTACGTAATTATGTAAGATTCTTGAGTAAAGGAATGGCTTAGTGGGATTTGCACTTCAGCAAGTTATTTTGATATTTGAACAAAGGATGCATAGGAGAGGAAAGAGATTGAAAACTTGGATTCTCTCTAAGAGGCTGTTTCAATAACCAATTGAGATGTGTTTCAATAACCAATAACAACCTTTTTAAAAAGGATGGTAACAAGGAAAATGCAAAGAAGAGTATGTATTTAAAAGATATTATGGAAATAAAATCAAGATAAAACAATGGATTGCTTATGGATGGATGAAATAAATTATAGATTCAAGATTGATGAGGTTTTGAACCTGAGAAAAAGGGTGTTGGTATTCCAACTTCTAAATCAATGTATTCACCTTTGATTTCCAGTTTCATGTTTCTAGATGCCTATTGGATAATTATTCCTGGATGTGCTGTTGATACATTTAAATGGAACATGCCCCCAAACAAATTCATTATCTTCTTTACAAACTTTGTCCTTCCACCTAAGCACTTGACTTTTGTTGATAGCATCTGGTTATTTATGCTTGAAACCTAAGTGTTATATTTTCCTTCTCTCTTTTCCTTGGTTGCCAACTGTAACTAATCAGTTGTCAAATTTTATAGAAGACTTCCAAAAGATTTCTTGAATAACCTTTGACCTCTCCACTTACACTTTAGTTCAGGTCCTCAATACTGTTCATCTGTACTATTGCAATCAAACCCTAAATGATCAACTAGCCTCCAAGGCCTATTTTCTCTAATTCATACAAATATTGCCAAACAATCCTTCTAATTTTCTGACCTGATCATACTACTGTCCTTCTAAGGCAATTGAACTTTACAAAAACTCAAATGTAGTCAGAATCAGATTAAAATGTAATTGGGAAATTTAACAAGATAAGTAAAAAAGTGTTGTAATTCAGTTGTATCCAACCATTTGTGATTCTGTTTGCAGTTTTCTTGGCTAAGATACTGGAGTAGTTTGCCATCTCCTTCTCCAGTTCATTTTACAGATGAGGAAACTGAGGCAAACAGGGTTAAATCACTTGCTCATTTAACTGTTAACTATTAGCTATTAAGTGTCTGAGAGCAGATTTGAACTCAGGACTTCCAGATTCCAAACCCAACACTTTATTCAATGTGCCACCTAGCTGCCTATATAGAAAAACAACATGGATAATGCTAATTTGTGTTTTCTAAGTCTCTAACATTTCTGAAACTCTAATATTTTCCCTGTAAAAGATTTGTGAGAGGACACAGGTGTGGAGAGGTTCTGTTATAAACTATTTTAAAGATTTTCCACTTGATATAGTATCAAATATATTTTACTCAGTTTCTGACCTACAGTTTTCAAAATTAAACGCCACCATTGGAAACTATATTTAATACTCAACACCTGGCTCAGGAAATCAGTAGCCTTTAATAATGTCTATCTCAGCCAAAAATAGTTTTCAGGTGATTCTATAGGTTGGCTTCCAAATCAAAGGATATCTTGTGATTGTGCTTGAAGCCATTTGGGGAGCATTTTTTTTTTTTGCATGGGCCTATTTCCATAGCCAAGACTTGAGTATTCACTTTTACTGCTGATTTTCAGTAAGAAGAAAGTTAGACACATGGGATCTCTATTGGCATAGAGAGTGATTAGCAGATAATTTGTGGATTGCCGAGGCCCTCCACTTTTTATGGATTCTCCCCAAGCCTGTAAATGTTTAGCTTATTTTAAAACCCATCCTACAACAAAATATGGGAATTGTATATGTTCTATTCTGCACAAAATGTGAAATCAATAGAGAGTCTTAAATACTGGAGGGACATCATTGTAAACTAGTTATTGATGTGCTAAAAGTCATTTACACCTGCCATGGAAGATAGATTGTGACACTATTAATTTAACTGGCAGTGGGTATACTAACATAGCTGCCATGTAAGCTAGCAGTCCACCATCTGTAAAATTTTATGCATATTTTGTGCCGATAGCTATACAGTATTTTGACAACCCCAAATCACTTTTAATCTGTCAATTTCAAAGTTTGTTACCAGAAAGTTCATTTGAAGGAGAGTGCCTTTTCAACTCATGTTAAATATAGAATGATTACAGTAGATAACACTTACAAAATGCACCATCCTTGGGAAAATAAAGCTGTTTAGCATGGTTATTGTGTACTTTGAAGGCACAATGCAGTAAAAAAAAAGCATCCTAAAACACAAATATAGAGTAGCTTAGTGAAAGATGTGTTTGCTCATGGAAGGCATATGGCAATAGCAATAAAAGTAAAGAAGCTTTTCTCTGTAATAACTCTTCATTCACATAAAAATATGTAAAGGAAAGAAAAATGGTGAAATGCTGAATGCTCATTTTTGGTTCACTGCAACAGAGGCTGATGGG
Organism: Myrmecobius fasciatus; assembly: GCA_023553655.1. NCBI lineage: Eukaryota > Metazoa > Chordata > Mammalia > Dasyuromorphia > Myrmecobiidae > Myrmecobius > Myrmecobius fasciatus. Next base: position 127,888 of record JAJPUD010000040.1, on the reverse strand, counting down.
ACTTTTCCAAAGACTCCATTGTTCTTTCACTGTCTGCAGTCTTGTACTTCTAATATTTAGGCTTTGCATGTATCATATCTTTTTGAGGAAATATAGTATATTTCTATTTTACTTTCACTTGCAGCATATCACCATTCAAAGATAGAAAACAGACCTAAAAGACTTAAATTTTGAAAAATCTTAGTAAAGAATTGATCAAAAAGCATTTCTTAATCACCTATTGTATTTTTTTTTTGGTTGAGGCAATTGGAGATAAGTGACTTACCCAGGGTCACACAGCTAGGAAGTGTTAAGTGTCTGAGATCACATTTGAACTCAGGTCCTGCTGACTTCAAGACTGGTGCTCTATCCACTGCAACATCTAGCTGCCCCTATTGTATTAATACAATCACTTATTGTATTAAAGACACTGTGCTATGCACTGGAGATAAAAGACAAAAATGAAAAAGTCTCTGCTCTCAAGTTTTTATTTAATCTGGTAAGAAGGAATAAGGTATAAGGAGAAGTGAACAGAATTAAAAGAGCAATTTACACAATAACAATAATGTAATAGAGAAAAAAACTTCAAAAACTTAGAGTTCTACTCAATTCAGTGATAAATCACAAGTCGAGAAGAATGAAGATGAAACATATTCATGTCCTGCCAGGGTGGTGATGAAGTTAAAATGCAGAGAAAGAGACTTACATTTTTGAACATGATCAGTGTGAGAATTTGTTTTTACCAAATTATGCATTTTTCTGATAACAGCTTTGTTTTTTTGTTGTTGTTGTTTTGTTGTTGTGATTTTGGTTAAAATGGGAGGGCAGCAAAAAAATAGATTGAAATATATGTAAATATAAATTATATATACACATATATATCTGTATATATAAGCATCACATTTGCATGTAGTGAATATATGTATTATACATATCTTATATTGCATTATATGGTATTATATACACTTGTATGCACACACACACACACACACACACATTGGAGGAAGAGTATTGCCTTAATCCAGCAAATATCTAGCTAAGAAAAGAGTCATTGACAGTTTTTATTCTCTAGCAAATTTTCTTTTTTTTTTAGTTATGCCTTATATAACAACAATAAGAAAAATGCAAATGATATTTTAAAACTTGTAACAGTAAAACAGTGAAGCAAGGCAGTTATTTTACTAAGGCTTTAAGGATTTGGCTCTTTTTGGAGATATCTATGCCCAAGACAAATATCCTATACTCCCCCCTCTACAAACCTAGCTATTTTTGTTAGATTCTATAACAATTTCTCAGGGCTGATGAATTCCTTCTAAGCTACAACACAATTACCAAAGAAAAAAAAAACAGATTTAACTCAATTTGAAAAACATTACAATGCAGAATAATAAGCAGTAAGTAAACTACATGAATGTGCTACACTATGGCAATCTGTTCTACCAAAGTACAAACACTATGGACCCAATCTAAGAGGTTTCCTTGATTTCTTTTTAGTTCGCAGAATCAAATTCATCTCACTCTTTTCACTTACTCCTAGAACATGTATTCACACATTTCTATGGATAGATCTATTTTATATGACACACAACCCCATGATTGTATAATAGAAATATTTCATTTTCTTAAAAGTCTGGTGCTAGATTGGGAGATAGGAATATGTAGGTTTTCTGACATGTGCAATGTTGCTTTCTGCAAAGGAAGAAAAAAAAATTGAATTAACACATTTGAACTTTCTGTGGCAGCATGTAATCTGACCTGAAAACATTATAATGAACTAAATGAATTTTCAATCCCCTCACTTCATAATTATTTTTAAAATTGCTTGGGCTTAGGTAATTAAGAATAATGAGTCTGTTTATGAACATGACATAAAGTCTTCTGCTCTGCCTATTATGTTAGGAAGAATCTCCCTTCTTTGAATAATGAAAAGCATCTAAGCAACTTATATCATCTCATGAATGTACCCCTAGAATGTAGTCTTTTTTAAGTCATTTGAGTATCCCTGAGAAAACAAAAAGGAAGAGAAAGCTCATTTTTTTCCAACTTTCAATTTCCTACATTTTAATACATCCTACTCAAATTACCCTGTCTCCAAGGAAAAAGTACTCAAACTTCTTTTCCATGAATAAACTCTTTATCTATTCCCTCTATATCTTCTGAGGCTTTGCTCCAAAAATTATCACGTTTCCTTCATTTTATTTTTACTTTTTAATTTTTAATTCACTTTACTCCCAAAGCATCAACTCCTTTCTTTCTTTGAATACACTCAAATCTAAAATTATTTCTTCTCTAATCTGCTATGTACTTAAGTTATTTTATATATTCTTCCATTAACAATGAAGCCTTTTTTTTAAAAAAAAAGTAGCTTACACCCATTGTTTCAATTTTTTTTATCATGTTCTTTCTTTCTACAGCCCCTTGGAATTGGATTTCACTTCATCCAAGAACAACTGAAAATTTGCTCTCCATAGTTATTAGTGATCTTGTCATTAAATCTATTTGCTGTTTTTTGACTTGTATGGGTCATATGATACTAATGGTTATTCTTTTCTTGGAATGAATTTCTCTTCCTTGGTTTTCAGGACTCTTTCACTTACATGGGTTATCTCCAACCTCTGACTATTTTTCTTTCTCTTTTGTTAGATCCTATACCACTGGAATCCTTAAATTCAGTTTGTCCCCAAAATACCATCTAATCCTTTCCTTTTTTTATGAGCTAATAAGCTCCCAAATCTAAATTTTTAAGTGTAAGACTGTCATATGTCTAGCTCTGGTTCTAACCTCTCTCCTAAACTATAATTCATTTCTTTATAAATGAGTTACCTAAATTAAATTATTAGTTTTATGATGTTGAATGAAGCAAGCAGAACCAGGAAAACATTGTACACAGCAAGACTGTATGATGATCAACTATGAGAGACTTAGCTCTTCTTAGTAATTCAGTCACCCAAGGCAATTCCAATAAACTTTGGAAGGAAAATGCTATTTGCATCCATAGAGAGAACTAAAGAGACTAGATGTGGATCGAAGCATACTATTCTCACCTTTTTTCCCTCCCTTCTCAAGGCTTTTCCCTTTTGTTCTGATTTTTCTTACCTATCATGATTCATATAGAAATATGTTAAAAAAATAAATGTGTATATATAACCTAAAGAAAATAAAATAAAAATTTTAAGAGATAATTAGTTTTACCAAATTGGTACTGAAAGTAGAATAACTTGTCAGGTCTTTTTTTTTTTGAATTATGTCATTCTTAACTTGTTCTGTTTTTCCTTGTTCCTCTTTTGATCCTTTTCATCAAAACTCTTCCTCTTTTTTTGATTGAATATTTTTATTTCATACTTATTTCATCCCTCTTATCTGTAAAATTAGATTATAAATTCTTGGTAGATTGAGTAATTTCAATTTGATACATAGCACATTTTGGATACAACTATAAAAATATTCATCTCTTCATTTAAATCAGTCTAAAGCAAATTTATTTTCAGTTATGGCATCAGAAGACAAGCCATGGCAGATCCTACCAAAATGAAAAGTCTTCAAGAATAGACCTGATGATCAACTGAATTTATGCCTGTTGTCTGAGAATCAGCATCATTGGTTTAGAGAAACTCATCATGAAGACTGCAGCATGATGGATTTTTCAGCCGATAAAAATTTTAAAAAAGTCTAATAAATGGTAAAGGGATTGGTTCTTGTACTGGTGTAAAAAGTTGTGAATCTCTGAAGTTTTAAAAGTTTTAATGAATATTTTTAGCACTATCATAGATAAGAAAAGTGGCTTGTTAAGCACAATTTTCCAGGCAATGATATATAGAATTTCATCTTGTACTAAAGTCCACATGTGTTGCTGTTATTGTTTTTAACAAATATTAATAAACATGAATATTTTCATATGCAAAACTGCCCCCCTCATTGTCTAGTTCCCAATGAGCAAAGAACAAAAGAGGATTGTTTAAGAAATCACTTCTTTTTTAAGTTTATAGCAAATTTAACATAATGGTACTGATGATGCCCTGTTGGTTTACTTCTCCTTCAGCATTTTTTTGGTCCTATTTTTAAATGTTTCATTGATTTTTTTTTGCATTCCTGTTTCTTCTCCCTCAGAACTTTACCATCACTCTCCCCTGAGATAAAAGCCATATCTTCTGATAGATAAGTATACTTAAGCAAAACATATCCAAAGCTTGTCTGAAAATTTATGTCTCACTCGGTACCTAAAGTTCAAAATCCTTTTCTCTTTTGAGATAGAAAGCATGTCTTTCACATCTGTCTTTTATATTAATGGTTGGTCATTGCTTTGATTATTATTCTAAAATATTTCAACTGATTTCCTTTATATTATTGCAATCATTAGTTATTATTGTTGTTTTCCTCCTGACTGTATTCACTTCCCTTGACATCAATTCAGATAAATATTCTCAAGTTTCTCCAAGTCCTTATCATTTGTTATAGGAAGCAGCATGTAGTGGATAGTGCACTGAATTTCGACTAAGGAAGAATTGGCTTAAAATTCCATGTTTGACTTTTAGTAGTTGTGTCACAATGAACAATCCTTTCTGTTCCTGTTTCTTAATTTATAAAATGAAACTTGCATTTAATGAACTCTAAGGCCTCTCACAGCAATAAATTTCTGATACTATGAATTGTTTAAAGCCCAATAATATTGTATTTAATCCACATACCATAATATTTTCAACAACTCCCCAATTAATGGTATCCCCTTTGTTTCTAGTTTTTTTTAATTAAAGCTTTTTATTTGTATAACATATGTATGGGTAGTTCCCCAGCGTTGATCTTTACAAAGCTTTCCATTACAAATTTTACCCCCAGTCCCCTCCCCTCCCCTAGATGGCAGGAAGTCTACTACATGTTAATAATGTTGAAATGCTTGAGAAGTTATGCAAGAAAAATCCTATCTACAAGAAAAAAAAAGAATCAGAGAAAGGCAACACAATGCAAGCAAATGTCAATAGAGATCATGAAAATGTTACGTTGTGGTCCATATTTCATATCCCTCTCTCTGGGTGTATATGGTTTTCTTCAGTGAACAATTGGAAATGGTTTGAGACAATTCTTTGTTGCAGAGAGTCATGTCCATCAGAATTGATCATCATGTAATACTGTTGTTGCTGTGTATGATGATCTCCTGGTTCTGCTCGTTTCACTTAGCGTCAGTTCATGCAAGTCCCTCCAGGCCTCTCTGAAATCGTCCTGCTGGTTGTTTCTCACAGAGCAATAATATTCCATAACATTCATATACCATAATTTATTCAGCCACTCTCCAATTGATGGGCATTCCTTCAGTTTCCAGTTTCTAGCCACTACAAAAAGGGCTGCCACAAACATTCTTGCACTCTAGTTATTTGTTATAAGAAAAAAGTGCTACTATAAAATATTTTAATGTATTTGTGTCCTTTCCTTTTGACTTTGATCTCTTTAACCTAGTAGTGATATATCTAATCCAAATGTATATACAATTTAGGGAATTTAGGAATATAGCTCTAAATTGCTTTCCAGAACAGTTAGATTACTCCACTTTACTACAATAGTACAGTTGTATTCCTGTACTTAGTTCTTTAAACAACTTTTTTCTTTTCATTTTCTGTGCTTGCATCCTCTCTTTCCCCTCCTTTTTTCTTTCCTTCCTCCCTCCTTCCCCTCTCCCTTCCTTCCTTCTTGTCTTCCTTCCTTCCATTCATGTATTCTTTCTTTCCAACATTTACTATTCTGAAGTATTCCATATGTGTTGTTTAATGACATTGAGTATGAATTCGGCAAGAAGTAGGAAGAAAAGTCCTTGAAATAAGCCAATTTCTAGATTAAAGTCCTGTCCATGGATGATGGAACCTTCCCCTCTCCCTTCCTTCCTTCTTGTCTTCCTTCCTTCCATTCATGTATTCTTTCTTTCCAACATTTACTATTCTGAAGTATTCCATATGTGTTGTTTAATGACATTGAGTATGAATTAGGCAAGAAGTAGGAAGAAAAGTCCTTGAAATAAGCCAATTTCTAGATTAAAGTCCTGTCCATGGATGATGGAACATGAAAGGAAGCTTCTGAGGAAAACTAGTGGATCCTTTGAGTGTCCCTTCTTGAAGAATTTTTATCTACCTTATCTTTTATTTTCTCTTTGTGTCCTTAATAGAACAGTAGTCTGAAAAGGACAACGATGGAGAAATTCTGTGGGGAAGCCTATATATCATGTATCGTGGAATTGCTATATAAGTCTTAGTAAATTCTTTTTTATGCCTATAAGAGAAGACAGGATTCAGATTAGAAATCACTATAATGATTAAGTAAATGAAGGAACTAACTATGAAGAACTGTTATAGACCTAATATGATTGAATTGCTAGTTTGTTAATAGTAGCATAAAGATCTTAGTCAACAAGAAGCATTATAATACACAAAATGTTTTTGCAAACCCAATTGGTATTATGATGATTTATTTTTGAAGCATTTGTATAATAAATCGCAGTTGCTATAGCAGACTGCAAAATATGAATTACTAAGGATATTTCTTAAATTGGATGCTAATGGCACTAGTGATTATTATTGTTATTTATCCTCTAACATTGAAAAATTTGGAAAGGGATTAATTGTATAACTAACTTTTGGGGAGCTACAATTTGTTTTTTATTTTTTAAGTTGTTCAAGGAAGGGACCAGATTTTGTGAAGCTCCTTTATGTAGCAGGTCATAATGACCATTGATGCTGTCTGATACTCTTACTCAGAACAGCTCTTCTTGTCCCCTTCCCCATGCATTGCCGAAACACTATGCTTGAAATAAAAACAAATGTACTTGGTACAATGAGAAAAATGCTGCACTGCAAATTATTGGACTGAAGTCTGGTACAAATTCTTGGGAAAGTCCTACTTGACATTCTTTTTTACCATTTGTAAAGCAAGGGGGATGGACCAGATAATTTCTAAGATTTTCCTCTCACTCCAAGATATTATAATTTTCATTTTCTTATTTTCTGAATAGCACAGTAATGGAAGCAAGAGACACAGAATTGGGGATTTATTTACTTCATTCTTTGATTATAGAGATTTTTGTTTCTAATAGATTAGTGTTCAGGCTTTCCAACAAGATATCCCACTGAGGATATAATCTGCCTCTCTCTCTCTCTCTCTCTCTCTCTCTCTCTCTCTCTCTGTCTCTCTCTACTTATGCCCCTACCTTTCTCTTTCTTTCTTTCTTTTTATCAAAATAGATATATATAGATCTACATATAGATATATTTATATAGATGATATTTATATAGATCTTACTTTTATGTTTGACTTTATATTTAGGTGATATATGACATTTTCATATATAGATATTTCACATTTGTGCATTTAATATGTATATACACACATACTACACACATACACATTTTCAGTCATTTTCAATTATGTCTGACGTTCTGTGACTTTGTTTAGGGTTTTCTTAGTAAGCACCTACACTATATATGTATATATATGCATATATATATATACACATACATATATATATGCATATGTTTATGTGTGTGTCTCTCTGTGTGTACATATATATAGCAAATACACACATACATATACATGTATATGCATATATTTATGTTTAATATTAATTGAGTTTCTGATCTCTTTCCTAAATCATACATCCTCTTTCTCAAACACAATAATTATTTTAGGGCTGTTTATTTATAACTGTGTCTGTCATCCAAATAGTTTCATCTGCATTGTTTTTAATTTTGTTTAAACTTTGTTTAAATTTGACACAGACAAATCATGCCCAGGGGAAACAAGTTAACATCTTTATGGAAATAGCTGAGAGTGTAACTAGAAGCCTAAATCATTCATTTTTACCTTTTCCCAGTGTACTTTCCTCTCACTCCAATGTTTTCTGTTACTCACAATACCCAACTATCGCATCCTGTTCTCTTACTAGTTCCCACTTTCCAGATTCTCCATTTCTCCCTTTCGCCTGCCTCCTCCTTCTCCTCCATGGTTTAACTCAGAGAAAAAAGAAAGTTCAACTGAATGATGAAATGCACTGATAGGAAACATTATAGGGTGTTAAAAAATTAGTGTTGATTCTTCAGTGTTCCTGTCCTACTTAAAAAATGATATTGTTTAGTTTGTTGTGGTTTTTATTTATTTTATATGCACAATATATGGGATTTAGAGATAGCAGGGACCTTAGAGATGATCTAGTCCAATCCCTTCATTTTAAAGTTAAAGAAATGGAAGGTTTAAGTGATTTGTTCAGGATCATTTTATCAGAATGTTTTGGTACTTAAACTTAGGTCTTCAAGACTCCACAGCTAGCTCCCTATTCTCTACACCATGCTTCCTCAATTGAATATTCCTTATATGAAATAAGATGAAAATTAGAGAAAAACACCATACTGAGAAGTGAACAGAATAGCTGGCAGGAAACATTATAAGGTATCAAAAATATACTATTGTCTCTACAGGAATATTGCAGACTTGTATGTAAGGGTGAACGTCTAATTGCTTTGTTTCAGTCTTTTTCATTTACAATTTCCAAAACTTTCTTTAGGTGCACATCTTGACACAATTCTCTTGTGGCTTCTTCTAGTGAGACAGGTTTGAGAATGAAAGTTGAGTTATCATACACTTAGCTGGATGCTGTTATCTTGATTCTATAGTCGGTTTTCTCTTGTGACTCACCACTCTTTACTTTTCCATAGAGAATATGTAGACTGTTCTTAATTAATTTCCTTGAACAGGGATGACCTACTCCGTAATGTCTCTGTGTCAAAATCAAATATGGGCAATGTCACCACCTCATTTCATACATGGCAAAACCCTACAGTAAAGTGAATCATGTAGCAATTACAGATTTCTAAAAAGACCCCTGTGCAGACAAGAGAAAAAGAGCAAACTACTGCCCAAGTGAACAAGATATTAATATCCTAATAAGGACAGCCAGTAATCGCTTTACTAATTTCTTGTTGCCACTTTAATAGCAGGAAGGCTTTCACATCTAAATTTATCCATGGAAAGTTGGTTCTGTTTGCTTACCTCTCCTGTCTTTTTTGATTCCTCTATGCAGAGAACACTTTTATAATTAGCATATAAAAGTCTGGCATCTCTTTGCAAAACAAACAAACAAACAAACAAACAAATGATCTGACTCTATTCCACAATGCATCTTTGAGTTTTTAGAGTTGTTTTATATTCTGTTGCATATGGTCTCTGTTTTTTTTTTTTATTTAAAAACATTCAGAGAATTTTCTTTATTTATGCTTTGGAGGTGCTTGTGATAAATGAACCTACTGTGTACTACACCAAATATGACAGTTTCCTGACATCTAGGTCTCTCTTTGAAGCAAAGGCAGGAAAATGAAATGCTTAGATTCTGAGCCCTAATTTCTCCCCCCATTTATTTCTGCTGTCCTGCTGTTTGGCAGCTGCAAACCTAGCTCTTACCTCTAGGCAAGCAGGCAAGCAAGCGTCTCCTTCTTGAACTAATGGCAATGTAGCTCCTTGGATTAATTGGCAAGTAAATGGTGCAGCCGGTATGTTGTTTCCTCAGGAGACTGAGTACCTCACATCAGCAACTTTTTGAATCTGTTTTGGCCTTAAGTTTGCTCCCTATATTAACCCTTTCATGTGCTTGCAATGTAAATTAGATCATCATTTTTATTGTGCATCTTGAGGGGATATAGCTCAACAAAAAGAAGGGTCCTTACATATGTGAATAATGATGTACTCTTAAGTAATGAGATGTTCTTTAAGGGGAAAGCACTTGAATTAAAAAAAATTTAAAAAAAATTTTCATATAGATATAGCTAAGTAAAATGTATGTGCAGGACAACTTTGGCACAATATATTTTTATGGATAGCATCCTGAAGAATGATATATCTCTCTGGAAAGAAATATTTAACCATATTGAGCATTATGAAGTGGAGAAAAAAGCATTCAAGTAAATCAGGAAACCTGTTCCACTGTCAATTAGCTGTGTAATCTTTTTTGTGTCTCAGTTTCCTCAACTGTAAATAAGAATGTTGGACCAGATGAGGTTGCTTTCAGTTTCAAAATAATGTCATTGTTCAGTACAAACTAAATCTAGAAATTGTGGTAGAGAGGGAGTTTGAAGATCTTCAAGTGTAGAGCTGGAAAGGAACTTATTGTTTAGTTGTGTTCAATTCTCTGTGAACCCATTTGAGATTTTCTTAGCAAATAAGTCAAAGATTCCTTTCCAACTCATTTTACAGATGAGGAAACTGAGACAAAAAGGGTTAAGTGACTTTCTCAGGATCACACAGTAGAAAGTGTCTGAGGTCAGATTTGAATGGAAGAAGATAAGTCTTTCTGACTCCAGGCCTGGTGCTCTCTCCACAATCACTGTCTAAAAAAAGGATCTGGCAAGTCACCTAATTCAAATTTCTTGACCAGAGGGATTAAGCAACTTGCAAAATGTCATACAGGTAGCAAGCAGAAGAGTTTGAGTTTGAAACTGGGTTCTCTTTCTCTAGATTCAGTTCTCTCTCCTTTATAATACATTGTCCCACCTACTTCTAAGGCTTTTATGTTTATCATTAAACAGTTTTCCAGGAACTCTCTAAGGCCTTTATTTTTTGTTTCCTCCCTGATTTGAAAGAATATTTTCATTAAAAATTAGCTAATAATTGCCCTATGATTTTCTTGATACTGTACAATTTTAATGAAGTTTTTCACTATTATCCAGTGAACTTAAAACCTGAATAGTGCTAAGTATTTTTGAAAATAGACCTGGTGCTAGATTCTGCCTTTTTATTTGGATGGGTTCCCACTGACTGCCCCAAATAAAACAAAAATATCACCTAAAGCCAAATCCTACTTTAGAAGGTAGAGAGGTTTCTTATCGAAAACCTCTAGAGACGATTTATTTTTGTACAGAGCAAACAATAATAGTTGGGATTCTGAGCTTCTTGTTTCAGAAACTAGTCATGCTGCCTCCATCTTTCTCCTAGATAATTGTGATATGAGAATACTTTAGACAAAAATAACAAGTCGTCTTGTTATATTTCTTACTGAAAAAGATCTCATTGCCTAACTTTCTTCTCCAATTCAGGGAGAAGCCAATCCTGCCTAAAGAATACTTCAAGTGAATCAGACTTTTTTTTTTCCTTTCCTGAGCAGATGTGATAAGAATTTGTATTGGGAAAAGTAAAGTTGTTGCAGCTGTGAATAAAAGGCCTTTGGATTAGAAGCTGCTATGATCAGTTTTTGATAAGCTATTTCAGGGGGAACAATTTCTAGATATTAATTTTTAAAGGTTATTTCAATTAAAGCTTAATATCTGCCCAAAGTCAAAGTAGCAAAATCCCTTTAAAGAATTCCATAGGGTTTAGAAGAGGAGATAAGAGTAAAGATAGTTTCATTTCATGTCTCTTCATTCTAGGATGCATCTCTAAATAATTGCAATGATAATTTTACTTCTAATTCACCCCTGAAAAATACTTAATAAATTGTCAAGAAATACATGACAGAAGAGGTTTTTTTTTTTAATTGTTAGACTGGAACAATTTTTAAAAGTTTTTTTTTTTAAAGTCAGAATGAAAATCCTGAACAGGGTTTTCTTCAAAAACAGTGGGTGATGATGAAATTTTCTAATGAGAAGGGAAAGAAATAGGCACAGTTGCTCATTTGATCCTGACAAGAAATATTATTTTATTTGATCCTGATAACAATCCTGGCAGGTAGGTGTTATTTGTATCTTTGTTTTACAGATGAGAAAACTGATATAGAGGGAGGTTAAATGACTTGCCAAAGATCACTTATAGCTAATAAGTGTTTGAGGCTAGATTTAAACCCAAATTTTCTTGACTCTAATAGGCCACCAGCTGTAGTTTCTGTTATTTAGCTGCCTTTGGCAAGTTACCATCTGGTTAAAATAGCAAAAAATATATAGAGAGTTTGATTTAAATTCTGTACAATTTTAAAAATTGTTGAGCTATTTAAAATAAAAAATATTAAGTAGTTAAAAACATAAATGTATTAATTGATATTTCATGGTACAAAGAGCAACTTAGGTACAATTAAACGCTTTAGTAAGATTAGAGAACCCATTATTCTGATGAAACCTGGGGACTGGGGTTAGCTTCTTGTATTTGTGAGTTAAGTTTGTCACAAAAGTTCAAGATTGTAAATTTTATAATGAATTGGTAATTTGGCATGATTCTTTCAAAGTTTTATAAAAGTTATATGAAAAAAGTATTATTCTATATCTCTGTAGCTAATGCTATAGATAGTGACTAATATCTATTTCTAAGTGTTGAAGAGTATGAAACAATCAAGATGCTCTAATTGTGTGGACAGAACACTGGATAGAACAGAATTTGTTTGTTGTTCTGTCATTTTTCAGTCATACCTGATTCTTTGTGACTTCATTTGGAGTTTGCCCCAGCAAAGATACTACAGTGATTTGCCATTTCCTTCTCTAGCTCATCCTGCAGATGAGAAAACTATGGCAAACAGGGTTAAATATCTTGCCCAGGGTCATATAGTTAGCAGGTGTCTGGAGCCACATTTGAACTCAGGAAGATGTGGGCTTCCAGATTCCATGCCCATCACTTTATCCTCTACACCATCTATCTGTGGAACAGAAGTACAATATTCAAATACAACCTCAAACTTTAGTGTAGGTCTTTTAAAACTGTAATTAGCAGAATTTATATCAGTACTTCATTTATGTTTTCTATGACACTTATAACATTGATAACTTTTGTTTCTTAGAATTTAATTAAGTGCTTTTCTCTCTCAGGAATGTAAATGAACCTATATCACTTGCAATAGGTTATATAGTGTTATTAGTAATAAGTACCACGTAAGTATTTTTGAATATTGGAAGAATATTCTGCTTCCATTAATAAATTTTGGCTAGCACTTCATATTTAGAATTTGAAGGAAAAAAAAGAAACAAAGAAACACATGCATCTTTATAAGACCTTTGATTCTCTTGGAATCCCTCTTCTGCTCCCCAAGGGCTCACTCATATCAATTAGTAACTCTTTGCACCTTAATTATCTAAGTTTCATTTTTTTTTTGCTTTCACTCCTAAAGTCATCTGAATTCTCTGTTCTCTGGTTTTGCTCTTTTAGAATTATTTTCTGACCTCATATATAAAGTACTCCTCTATGTCTAAATAACTCTGTAGAACCTGGCATCATAGTAGTTTGGATGTCATGTCTTCCCCTTTAGCAACGCTTGAGAATATAAGGGAACATTTTAGATTCGCACTCTCATACCTTCCATAAATTATTATGCTTAAAGATTAAATAAGATAACGTTCATAAATAATGGGTATGTAATAAATGTTTATTTCATTCCTTCCTTTTTTTCCTTCTTCCTTACTTTTTCTTCCTCACTTTTCCCCTCCCTCCTTCTCATACTCCCTCATTTCCTTCCTTCCTTCCTCTTCTTTCCTTCCTTCCTCCCTCTTCTTTCCTTCCTTCCTCCCTCTTCTTTCCTTCCTTCCTTCCTTCTTTCCTTTCTCCCTTTGCATTGTTCTGGAAATGTGGGTAACAGATTGTATCTTGCCTCCTCAGCAATCATATTCCAAGATACTCCGTACCCTAATCTCCAAAAAAGGAGGCTCTAACCCATGTCAGAAATGGACTTTTCCTACATGAAAAGGAAAACCAGGGAAGCCATCTTTGAAGCAGCCTTATCACCCCAATCTTGATAGCAGCCACATCATCAATTCAATCTGGAGAGAGATTCCAAAGCTTGCAATATTCCACTTGTTTCCAGTTAGCTATAAAAAATCCACTAAATAAATCTTTTTTGGGGAAATGCATTTTGTGCATAGTTTTTTTTTTCTCATCACTAGTGTGTATACAGAATTAGCACATAAATGTTCATTAGAGAGACATTTGCTGATAAATAAAGGAATTGAAATTAGTATAAAAAGCTGATTAAGTCTCTTCATTTTTCAATTCCTTGAACCAAGGGAGTGCCATTCCAATTGGTACTGTGATTTAGACACTTAAGTAGCGGTGTGATCCTAACTGGCTTTTTTTACCTCATCTGTAAAATGTGTATAATGATCTGTTGTGAGGATCAGATGAGATAATGTATACTTTGCAAAGGCAATTAGGTAGCACAGTGGATAAAAAACTGGCCCTAGAGTCAGCAAGACTTGAGTTCAAATTTTACCTCAGATATTTATTAATTGTGTAACTCTAGGCAAGTCACTTAAGCCTATTTGCCTTACTTTCCTTATCTATAAAATGAGCTGAAGAAGGAAATGGCAAACCATTACAGTATCTTTACCAAGAAAACCCTCAAATGAGTCACAAAGAGTCACATATGACTGAACAAAATCATGCTTTGTAAACCTAAAAATGTTGTATAAATGTGAGCTATTTTTATTGTCAAAACCATAAATTCATCAGTGTTGAGTCAAAGTAAGAATCACTGTTGCCCACTGCTGCATCTATAAAAAGCCTAATATTAAGGAAAACAAAGCTTTAGATATAATATAAGCATATTTTAAAAGCTTATTTTTGATGGAAATTTTTTATTAGTGGAAATATTTAGTAGATAGAAGTTACTGCTGAAAGATTTGGATTTCTTAGCATCATAAGATGCTAAATGCTTCTGGCTAATTTATGAATCACCAGAATCATTAGAAAGGAGATGTTATTTTTTCTATCTGTTTTTAATGGAAGAGAAAGAACAATAGTTCATGGGCTGTATATGACCTGAGCTCTTATTTGTGCCTTTCATGATATGATAAAGCATTAATAATCAAGGAATGGATAGAGAAGAGTCCTTATATTTCTCCTAGGACACAAATAGATTTTAAACTTCAGGGATCTTTTTTCTCCTCTCTTTTGGATATTTCCAGGAAAGTGCTATGTTATAACCTTAGCTTCTCCCTGGTTTTGCTTCTGCTCCTTACATATACTGTCACAGTTTTCATAAAAGCATTGAATGTTGGTGCTAGAAAGGACCAAAGCAATCATGAAATCTTACATCTTTATTTTACAGTGAAAAGACTTAGGCATAGAGACAATGTCCAAGTCTACTTGCCAAATTAATTATTGACAAACCTGAGAAAGAACTATCTCCTAAATTCCAGTTTTATATTCTATTGAGATAACTTCTGGAAATCTGAATCCCTCTCCATATCCCATATAATGAGGAACTGTGGCATGTTAAAATTATTTATCTAAGAAAGCAATCATCTTTTTCTTATCTAGCCTCAATCACTAAATGGGCATTGCCTCAGTCAACCTGAGACATGTTAAAGACCTTAGTTCTAAAAGGTCAAGATCTCCCATTACATCCAGAACCATCTCCAGTCATCCTGATCTATCTCTGGCCACTGGACCCAGATGGCTCTGGAGGGAGAAGTTAGGCAGATGATCTTGCCCAGCCCTCCCTCACTTAAATCCAATTCACTTGCATGTCATGGCATTACCTCCCTGATATCATGGTTGTCTTCAAGAGCAAAAGTCAAACAGCAACATCTGTGATAGTCTAGAGACTAACCTTGACTTTAACAGTATGTATTCATAATTGACCTTCCTTTTACCATCATTTTAATACCATGCTTCAATGTTCTGCTTATCCACTGTCATCGAATTCCCGATCTTTTCCTCCAAGTTCATTTTGAGTAGCAATTCTACCCGCTGAATTCTGTTAATTGCCTGCATCTCTAAATATCTGTTGGCCTATTATCAATGAAGACAAAGTTTTCCTAACAAGGCAACAAGTTATATATAATTTAAAATGAAATTTCACATACTTAGAAGGAAAAATCTTGTCATTAACCTAATATTTTTCTAGAAAAACTGAAAATGGAAAATTATCAATAGCAAGAATTTTACTGGAAAATATTTTATTTAAATAATGGTGGAATAAGCATATTTTATTTCTTAGCATTTCCCTTTATTAATAAATCAGAATATTTTCCATAAACAGCTATTGAGTCATTTTAACCACTGCCTCAACTTTTATTTTTTGAAAGTGACATTTCTATTACAATAGTTGTATATAATTTTTTGTATTCCAAATAATGTAATATGCAAATAATAAAAATTCATTGTTTTGCCAAATTGTTTAATCCTTTTTGAATTTAATTCTGAATTATTATTTCAAACAGTCTCCCGATTGAGTGAATATAATAAGATGTTATATTATGATTAATTCAATTTTGTAAATAAATTTGCACTCACTTTACCTAGGTTCCTAAAGAAGGGGGGAAAACCCACTGTCTACTCTATTAAAGAGATATCAGTTGGTGTGATTTGCTAATTTTAGAATTTGTTATGCAACATGTTGTCTATCTGTTTAGTATACTATTCATACATACAATTGAAACCTAAGAACACATTTCACCTCAATTATCAGAGTACATTAGATAACAATATATACATTTGTCATATGGAAAATTTTGTACAATCCCATTTTGCATTGTCTTTTAAGGAACATTAAAGAAAGTGCTGGTAGCAAAATAAACTTCAATCAGGGTAAACTGGTACATATACATACAAAACCACACACATATTGAGCTAATTGAAGATTAATGTTGTAGATACACCTATAGCCATCTTAATGACTGGATCAGGGTAAAACTTTTATTCTTCTTTTCCTTTTTTGAATAATAGTCATTTTTAAAAATATCAAAATTAAAAACAAAATGAAAGAACAAAGAAACATGTACGTAAGATATGAAATACATACTCAATTAATAGAAAATTAACTAAGAATGGTAGGAAGATCTTCCCAATTAAATTTCATCAGATCAATGTCATTCTTGAAACCATCTAATATTGAGAAACACACACATACACACACATATGAAGCCATATCAAAATTATTGCTTGTCCCAAGTTATTTATGTGTCATCCAGGATCTAATATGTTGTATAACATATATTAATGACATAATAAGTTATAATTAGAATAAACTATTTGTTAATTAGCCTGTGCAAAGCCATATAAACAAACTTCATTTCTATGTCTTTTTATATTATGGGTCTATTGATTTTGTCCCTATATTCACTCTTCAGTCCAGAATAACACTAAAGAGTAGTCTTTGGAATTAAATGAAAAAAGTTACAAAATTGTTTATAATCTTTGATTCTGAGAGTCTATTTATTGAATGAGAATAAATATATAAA
Organism: Myrmecobius fasciatus; assembly: GCA_023553655.1. NCBI lineage: Eukaryota > Metazoa > Chordata > Mammalia > Dasyuromorphia > Myrmecobiidae > Myrmecobius > Myrmecobius fasciatus. The sequence goes on along the minus strand of JAJPUD010000040.1, from coordinate 110,792 downwards.
ATTATTCATAGTAGAAATATTTATAAGAGCAAAAATTGGAAACAAAATATGTGGTTGTTATTTGGTGAGAGACTGAACAAATTTTTTTTTACATATCGAATTTATAATGAAATGTTTATACCAAAAGAAACTAGGAATAATAAGAATTCAAAAACATATGGGAAGATTTGAAGGAAGTGATGCAAAGTGAAAGAAATCATATCAAATGATTTTTTAAAAATTATCTCTATTAATTATTTGATTTAAGGAACACCAGGTGATGAATCTCTTTCAAGTGACAAGGCCAGAATCACAGACAATGTGTGTCAGAAAATAAATTTGAATTTGGGTCTTCCTGATTATCAGGCCATATTGAACAGCCCATATTGCCTTTGATTTACAAAGACAAGGAGAATGTAAATGGGATCAATAACAAAAGACAACAAAGTGTGGGTGAGATACAATGATAGATGTTGGTACTGGATTATTAAACTACACAACTGGCTTTTCTGAGAACAAATAATAAACTTAAAAAAAAAAAGAAAAAGTAGGATTGTACCAGTTGCTGCTCTCTATTAGGATATTTTCTTAGCTATTGTGGGGAAATTGCATTATGGAATACTTGATGTGAAGTGTCTTTTGTGCCAAAAAACAAAATATATCAGAAAAATTAACCTTAAAATAAGAACATTTTTCATACTCAGAGTCAGCCTCCTATATACTTACCTACTTATGAAAATGGGCATTGATGTGGGTACATAAGTGAATGTGTTCTTAGGACTAAAATTCCTTATCAGGTAAATTTTTTCATTTAGTGGCAAAACAAAAGGGTCAGAGAACTTAAAAAAAATGTTTTCTTCAAATGGGCCTAAAAGGTCTGACCCATATGCACAGTTCTAGAGTTTTCAGTACTAGTAACATTTTAAATATAACTATCAGTCATAATTCCCAGTAACTGAGCAAATGAGGTATTTCCTCACTGTTCATAGATAGATAATTACTTAACAAGAATTTTCAAACTTATGAAGTCACATTAGAGTTTTCAGTAATCTTATTAAAAATCAAATTCACAACATCAACAGATGCTTCCTGTGCTATATAATTACATTACAGACACTTAATTGAAATGAACTAGAAATGAAACTTGGCCTAGTACAGACATGTTCTGATGACTAAGACTCAGCAGGGAGGTGCAAGCTTACAAAAGACCTTACTCATCTATATACTTACAAGATTGAAAAATTGCCTCAGGGACAGAGTTTAACATACATACACATTTACAAATAAGTGTATATATATAGGTGTCCATACCTGTACCTCTAATACATGTTTTTATTCACATTTCAACTGTGTGTATATACTTGTGAGGTTGACAATTTTTTCTTCAGGATTTCCAGAAACCAAAGTCTGTGCATAGGAAAAAAAAGGCCTAGGTAATATAAATTATTTGAAGAAATAAAAAACATATTACTATAAATTCACACAAAATTACACATTACAATAATTTCTTGATGATGTCATACAACTAAAACTGTAGTGTTTGATAGTTATTAAATCTATAAGCAATGTTTCATCTTGCTGAGGTTATCTCTCAGTAGCATCTTAAGGATCTCTGCCAAAAATGGGGGTCCACAGCTTGAAGATCAGAGATTCTGTAAGTACTTTGAATACTTTGAGTGTGAATTTAGGATTTGTCCACTCGAGGTCACTCTGAGATGTTCTACTTTCTCTTTCAATATAGGAAATGGCCTAAAATTGTTCCAAGCTGAGCCAAGCTGAGGAGAACTGACTCAATCAAGCATAACTAAGACAAATGAACCAATCATATTAAGGGGGAAGGAGAAGAAAAAAATAGGATATGCATTTATGTATTCCATATAGGTATATTTTTGGATGAAGTACAGATAAGATCAAAGATAAGAGATAATCTCCAAAGACAATTTTTTCACAAATGTCCTATATTATCTTTTAATCTGAAAACCTGAACAAAACTGTATAATTTGTGGAGGTATGGTGACCTAGCCAAGGAAATGCTGGATTGCAAACAGTGATGGTGACTAGGACAGAGGTCCTGATTATGGGCAGAGTGGCTATGGCTGAAGAGAGGCTATAACAGCAGGTCACGAAGGGTAAGATTGAAGAAGAAAAAGAAAAGGCAGTGGTGAAAGATATATTTATAACTTATCTTCTACTTCTGGGAACAGCAATTCTAACAACAAAATTGGAAGTGAATTTATTGCATAAAGATGAGAGAGAGTAAAATTAGATTGGGAATATTAATAATAATACCTACTATTTATGTAGTACTCACTATATACCAGGCACTATGCTAAGGTACCTTACAACTATCTTGGGAGGTAGGTGGTATGATTAGTCCCATTTTACAGATGAGGAAACAGAGGCAGACAGAGGTAAAATGATTTGTTCAGAGTCACACAGCTAAGAAGCATCTGAAGCCATATTTGAATTCTGGTTTTCCCTACAGTGCTCTGTCCATTGCACTATCTAGCTGCCACATAGCTTGGCTGGACTGGCCAAAATTAATGAAAGGCAATAGTATTAGATAAAGTTGGAAAGGCAGGGTATAGTGAGACTGTGACTGAGTTTGAATATTAAGGTGAGCAGCATGTATTTTATTCAGGTTTTAATGGGGAGTGTCAGAAGATTTTGGAGTAAGATTAAAATAGTAAACTATTCATCAGTGTAAAAAGTTGTATAGAGACTAATGAAAAAGAGATCAGTTAGGTCAGAAAGACAATTGAAGAACAGGTTCTAAGGTAAAGTATAATCACCACTGTAGCCTGCTAACAGAACAGTCATTTCATCAATAATAAGGCCAGTCATACAGGTAATAGAAATTCATGTTATTTCCTCGTGTGTAATTGTTACTGTTCAAGAAAGAGCCTTCATTTGTCCTTACTGAATTGTCTTGGACCCATTGACTGAACCTTTTAATTCTATTATGGAGAGCTTTATTCTTTGAATTTAAAGTGTTGGTCACTTTTTAAAATCTATTATTTTAATAATTTTTGATTGAGGAGAAAAGGGAGAGAAGTTGGCAAAGTGGTACTGAAGAAGATAGAAGAAAGAAAAAGGTCCTGACTAGATTTGGACAACTCCATACTATTCCAAGGCAAAGTCCCCATTCCATTCTCCTTTTGTAGGGTCAACCCTCTTTTTCCCATAATAAAAGGAATAGTTTCTTGAAATTTGCCTGTTTTCCACTAGAACAACTAATTGTTCTATACTATTAATATTTCAAATTATCACAATTGCATTGCCCTTAATTTGGAAACTGGGAAAGTCGTTCTGAAAATCTAGCAAAGATTTTTTTAATAGAAGCTGCCAATGAGAAATTCTAACTTTAAATAAAGTACACCCTCCTTCTATAAGCATATATTATTTGGACCAAGACCTAGAAATCATTAAGAGTGATAAACTTTGAGGGTGATCTTGTCTTTGCTTGAGCTGAGAAAAATCCATAATGACCCCTTCTTTATTGTTATACTTAATTTTAGATCTCATTTTGAATAAATTCAAGTAACATACTAGTCAATTTTTTATTAAAGCTTTTTATTTGTATAACATATGTATGGGTAGTTCCCCAGCGTTGATCTTTACAAAGCTTTCCATTACAAATTTTACCCCCAGTCCCCTCCCCTCCCCTAGATGGCAGGAAGTCTACGACATGTTAATAATGTTGAAATACTTGACAAGTTGTGCAAGAAAAATCCTATCTACAAGGAAAAAAAAGAAAATCAGAGAAAGGAAACACAATGCAAGCAACCATCAATAGAGATCATGGAAAAGTTACGTTGTGGTCCATATTTCATATCCCTCTCTCTGGGTGTA